>VSMD01119390.1:0-31481 GCA_008750895.1 Mirza zaza | reverse complement strand
AAAAAAAAAAAAAAAAAAAAATTCATGGAAATCTTGATTCTAGAGAAACTCACTAAAAAACCACATTGACCGGGCAGCAAATGCCAAGGTTATTGCAAAGAACTATTTTTTACCTCAGGGTGGAAAATTGTAAATTGAATTTGTTTTGCAAGACTTTGGTTTGGGAAAGTTCAGCTGTGGAATCTGAAATTCTATTTGAAAGATAAGCAGACAGAATAAGAGGGCTTTAGGCTACTGCAAAAAGGTACTTTTTAGCAGTGATAATGCCATTTCATATTGGTGAAAGTCTTTGGAGTTTATCAAGAGCTTTCACGGCATAAGGTGCTGTAATGAGCCTTGGTTTAGAACTCAGAAAACCTCAGTGTGAGACTGATCTCCAGCAGTGGGAGGCTATAATGAACTTAAAGGCATTTTGTAAACCAGAAAATGCTCTTAAAATATCATTGTAAGGGATACTGTGATACAGGCAGTATATTACAGAAGTTCTGATTTTATTTTACAAATGAGAAAAACTGAGGCACCCAAAACTACTATGATTGCAGCTTTAATTGCAGTAGAAGAAAACTTGAAACAACCTAAATATCCGTTATCGAGAAAATTAGCAAATAAGTTATACAAATGAAATGAACTAGAGCTACACAGATCAACAAGTATGAACCTCACAAACATAATTTTGAGGTAAGAAAAAAAAGCAGCTATAGAATAATACATAGAGCACGTTATCATGTTTAAACACACCCAAACAATATTCTATACATCATTTTTAGTAAAAATATAAAGACATCCATGGGACTCTAAGTAGCAATGCAGGGCTGTGATTACAGTGGGGAAGAGGGGTGCAGAAAGAGGAATCCAACCAGGATTTTATGTTTCCTTAATTATGCCAAGAGTTGAGTGCACTCGTGACTATTGTATCATCCTCTACACTTTCTTTATATATGAAATATTTTATAATTATTTCATTATTATTATTGACCACTTACCATGTATGTAGCACTATACAGTTGTTCACTTTTTGACACATTTGTCCTCACAAAAGCCCGGTAAGGAAGACCTTGCTGTCCCATTTTCACGGATTGGGATGCCAGCTCAGTCGCCTTCCATCGCATGCCCAAGGTCACTCAACTAACACGTGGCAGTGAAAGGTCTAGTGTTGGTTTTCGAACCATAGCACTGTCTTCAAGGATCCTACACACCAAGGACTGGGCAGCCCAGGAACTAGGCTTGGGCGGAGGCATTAGCACAGCTTGCAACGCTGCTCTGCAGCAGGCGTCCAACTCGGACTTTCCCTCACAACACGGTCTACGTGTTGGAAAAATCACCCTGGAGGCAGTCGTGCCTGTTTTTCGTAGTAAATGAAATTTGTCTTCTCAAAGAAGAAGACATGCCAGAGCTACCTCTTTCACACTCAAGTTCCTGTCACCGCAGGCAGCTCCCCCACCCCCACCCCCACCCCCGAAAGGAACACACTGAACAGCCAGGTCTCTCCCCAGGAAGTGAACATTTCCCCATGATGCTCAGAGCTTTCTCATTTCTCTGTCAGGGCTTTCTTCACACCCCTCCCTGTCTGCGGTTTTCTTGTTTGTTTTTGTTTAAATGGGGGCCACGAATCATTGGTGTTGAGCTGGCAATGCATAGACTGTGTGACTCAAACCTTGAGTTCCTATTCCAGGTATGGTCTCAGCCTGGACTTTGTCGTACTTCCAGGACAGCAGAGTTTAGGGGGCTGTTATCACAGAGCCAGACTTTCTGGAGTTTTATAAAATTGTTATATTCGCCCCATCAGTGGATTCACCCCTTTGGGCCAGCAGCAGGCTGCCACTGCTAATCACAGAGAGTGGAATCTGTACTTTGCTGTTGCTGTGGTACTACAGCCCAGATGGAGTGAAATGTAGAGAAAATAACTCTGCCCTGGAAACTGGAGACCTGGCTTGGACTTCTAGATGTGTCTTCTAACCGCTTCTGCCTCAGTTTCTTCATTGCCAAAACAACAGGGCTGGGCCTAATGAGCTATAAAGCTCCTTCCAGAACAAATTCTATGCCATGCTGAAAGGATGCCTATTACATTACAACCCAGATATCCTTGTAACCATGCTCTTGGCTTCTCCCCTAGGGGGTTATACGATTGTGAGTCTAGCCAAGTTTAAGTGTGCAGATATGAGAATTTTTAATAGGTAAAAAATCACTACATTAATTTTGGCCACAAAATTATATAATGATGTATACATTTTTAAATATCTCTTTTCAAAATACTCTCTTTGTAGCATGATTTTGTGGAGTTTTTTGTTTTCATTTTTGTTTTGCAAAGCAGTTACTTTCTCATTATTTTAGAACAATTTTTAACTTGAAGGGATACATCAAATACGTTTAATTTTTTTAAAATCTCCTGAATAGAATATACTTGATAGCCACTTGTCTTCACACACACACACACACACACACACACACACACAAACATAGCAAATTTTGAGTATTTGTCTGTTTTATAAAAGAAAAATGCCCAACATCTTTAAGATTAGTTTTTAATCTTAAGTTTTTATTTTAAATTGTCACAAGATAACCAGAAAATCTCTTTATGGTACAAAAGATTTTCAAAGTCATTCCTCATCGAATTACATTTTTTTTTAATAAAGACAGGGTCTCACTCTGTTGCCCAGGCTGGAGTGTAGTGGTGTCATCATAGCTCACTGCAACCTCAGATTCCTGGGTTCAAGCAATGCCTCAGCCTCCAGAGTACATGGAACTATAGGTGTGCTCCACCACATCCGGCTAATTTTTTTTTTTTTTTTTTTTTTTTTTTTGTAGAGATGGGGTCTGTCTATGTTGCTCAGGCTGGTCTTGAACTCCTGGCCTCAAGGGATTCTCCTGCCTCAGTCTCCCAAATGCTGGGATTACAGGCACCAGCCATTGTGCCCAGCCATCTCATTACATTATTGTTATATTGTTAACCTTGTTGATGGTATGTAACAGCACCAAAAATGCAATTAGGCACAATAATCCAAAAGCAAAGAAAAGTGAGGACACCATGCTCAACACCTCTGTGCCCCGGAATTCCCTCTCACCTGTCAAAATTGTCCTCTGTTCTACATACTATTAATCAATACATATATATATATATTAAACTTTTGTCTCATATTTTATATAAACATTTTTCTTCCCAGAATCTAAATATCTCGTTAGAGACTGTAGCACTTGATTATGACTAGCTTAAAAGCAGAGACCAGGTCTTTTTTCCTTTGTACTGACTCTGCCACCAACCCCTAAGACAGGGTCTGGGTCAGAGTCAGTATCCTAGGAAGGCTTACTAAGCAAAGATTTTTAAGCCTTTCTTAAAATGCTTCGACTTGTTTAAATCTTTGCGTTAGGTGGTGCGACTATTAGCATTTTAGCAACAACAAAAATTTACTACAGATGTTTCACGTAAAGAAATATTAATGAAAGGATTTGTCATAGAGGTGAGGGCAGGGTTTAGGAAACAAGGGATGGTGAGGCACCCACAGGGTAGCAATAGTGGGAAACTGTTACCACCCACAGGACCTGGGGAAGCTGAACCAGCTATGGAGAAGGTGCCCAGAAGAAGCTGTCAGTCTCGGTGGAGGGACGCAGCTGCTATCAGGGATGCAGTTTAAAATAGGAAAAGAATTCTCCAACCCCTTCTTCCTGTCCTGCTGGTGCCTTCTATGGGCCAAACCCACCTGGAAGACAGCTAGCAGGTAAACAAGAGAGATGTGGTCAGAAAAGTTCAGCCTCCTGGGCACAGAGCGACAGAGCAGAGAATGGGTGGGGCAGGCAAAGCCAGTGGGGAAATGGAGAATGCCCAACCCAGACGAGAGGTCCCATCCTTTAATACTGGGTTGGAGTCTTAAGACCAGCCTTTGGCCATTATAGATAACATCCTTCTCCCCTTGAGGAGAAAAGGGAATTCTCTCCCTAACTCAGATAATTTCCATCAAACTACTTATTTCCTATGTCCACTGTGAATTATTCATGCCTCGCCCAACCTATTTTGTCTATGGCAACTGAGAACATAAATACTATATTGCTGATGGACGTTTTTAAAAATCTCTATTTTTTTTCCCTTATTTAAATTTCACATATTCTAGGGAAAGCAACTCTTTCAGGTTGGTTTGCAAAGGTGAATATTTATTCAAACATGAGCTGTTTGTAGTGACATTGGAGTCCTATCTAGTGTGCATAGATTTTCAGCTCCATACCACAAATGTATCACGCAGTCTATTATCTACAAGGTATCATAGGGAATTCAAAGATGAATTGCAGATGGTTTTTGCCCCTATAACTCCAGGGAAAGGACACTAGCATCTGAAGACAATGATAAATGTTCTCACAAAGTTTAATTCTAGCAGTACTCTGAGATAGCCTCAAGGAAGTGGCACTTATTAGAATTTGGAAAGATAAGTAGAATTTTGACTAGTGTAGTCTTGTGGGGATGGGGATACTACATGCTATGGTTTGACTGTTTATCCTCTCCAAAAGAGGACATTGACATCTGATTGCCATTGTAACAGTTAGGAGGTGAGGGGACCTTTGAGAGGTGATTGGGCCATGAGGTCTCTGCCCTCATAAGTGGATTAATGCCCTTATTGCAGAAGTGGCTTTGTTTTCAAGGAAGTAGATTCACCATAAAAGAGTGAGCTCAGCCTCCTTTTGTGCATGGACTCTCTCTCTCTCACACTGCACCACATGATGGCACTACAAGAAGGGACTTGATATTGGACTTCGCAGCCTTCAGTACCGTGAGCCAATAAATTCCTGTTCATTATTAAATACCCAGTGTGTGGTGTTCTGTTATAACAACACAAAACAGACTAAGACAGCTCAAGTGAAGGAGAAATAATTTTATTTGAAATACACTTTCTTAGACCAAAGACTTGTAAAGTCGATAACTTTAGCTATTGAATACTCTGATTGAGGAAAAAAAAAAACGATGGCAAATACTAACCTCTGACAAATTTGAAACACAATATCAGGGTTAAATTAAACTCCCCATCAGAACTGCAAGTACACCTCAGATTCAGAGTCCCTCATCTGAGACACTCTCATATAAGTGCCAAAAACTTATATTTGAAAAACAAAACTGGCTTGAAACTTCTAAAAACTCTTCAGACAAGCTTTTTGCAACTCTGCAGAAGGAAGAAACTGAACAATAGTTTTTCAGTTTCAACTTTAGCTCAGCACTGCTCCAGAGGACAAAATTGCATAAACAGAAAGTGAGAATTGAATTTTCCTTGATGGTTGTCAATCTTGTCAGAAGAATTTATGGGAGAGTGAAAATTATTAAAGCCAAAGGGAGCTATTACAAGGATGGAGTCTCTTTTTATTTCAGTTCGAGGTTGCATTTTTAAAGGTAATTCCAAATGAAATGCTTAATGCAATAGAAATGAAAACATAATTTTTTAAAATTTCTCTTGAATTCTCAATATTACTATTCCAGACCTTACCACCAGCAATGTGGCATTAACCAAGCACAACCTCATGTTAAGCTTCATACTTAATATGATGCATAGAGCACTCACTATGAGCTATGAGCCAGTCACTATACTAAGTACTTACAATAACCCATTTAACTCCCCATTTAACAGATGAGTAAAATGAGAGACAGAAAAGTTAAACAACTTGTTTAACAGTTTAACATCGCACAACTAATAGGCTAATCGGGTTGCTAGACAAAATACAAAATGTCCAGCTGAATTTGAATTTTAGATAAGCAATGAATAATGTTTCAATATACGTATGTCTCAAGCAATATTTAGAGCACACTTACACTAAAAATAATTCATTGCTTACCTTAGATTCAAATTTATCTAGGTGTCCTATATTTTTATATGCTAAATCTGGCAACCCTGATAGCTAGTAATGACAGGGCTCAAAGGACAATTAAATGATGGAGCATTAAGGAGTTTCTGTGCCCAAGAACTATCAGTAGATTTGTGGCACTGATTCCTTCCTGACTATAATAATGACACTAAATTTATCGAGCACTTTCTTAAGGCTCTGTAGTAAGCACTTAACATAGATTATCTCATTCAATCTTCACAAGAATTATACCATTATTAGGCCCATTTTGTGGATGAGGAGGCGCAAAGAGATTAAACTACATGCCTAGTTTCATGAAACTATTAATAGTAAGCAGTGGAGCCTGATTCAAACTGGGGCATGTGAGGGTGCAGCACCCAGGCCATAATGACAATTCTGTGTCACCTTATTAATACAAACTCATCTGCTCTACGCTCTATTGTTGGAATCACAGTATATCCAAAGGTCTATCTCTCAGAGCTTTCAAAAGATAACTAGACGTTTAATCTTAGCCCTCTTTGATTCTAAACTAGATGCTACTACTAAAAGAGCTCCCTGAAATCAGGGAAGTCATGTTCTTTCTCTGTACCCCCTGCAGAGTCTAGCATTGTTCTCAAAATACAATAGGAGTGCAATGCATATTGTAGAGCATGACAAAATACTATCTTTCTCAGCATGCATAACGCACCAAAGTGCCTGAGTTTTATTTTTGGTCAATAACTATCAAACCCTTGACTTTCAAAGTCCAAATGATTTTCTGTGAGGACCATGGTGGAGAGAATTGAAAATAGCATCAAAAAGGGTCTGGAGGCTGGGCACAGTGACTCATGCCTATAATCCTAGCACTTCAGGCGGCCAAGGTGGGAGAATCACTTGAGTCCAGGAGTTCAAGCCTGAGCAACTTAGCAAGACCCCATCTCTACAAAAAGTAAAAAAACTAGTCAGGCATGGTAGCATGTGCCTGTAGTCCTAGCTACTCTGGAATCTGAGGCAGGAGGATTGCTTGAGCCCAGGAGTTTGAGGTTATAGTAAGTTACATGATGCCACTGCACTCCAGCCAGGCAACAGAGCAAGACTCTATCGCCAAAAAAAGTGAGGAGCAAGGGCAGCCATCTGGAAACTCCTTTCAACAGTCCCAATTTGGTTTTCACATAGCCCAGTTTACTAAACTCAAATAGCAGTCTAGGTCTTCTAAGGGACATCCTATACATGCTGTGCAAATTCAAAACTCTCAACCTGTGAATACTTATTTTACTGGAGCTTATTTCCAATTATTACATATGCCTTCCACAGGGAGATCATTACCATTCATGAGGTGTCCACTCTAACTCAGAGGAGAATGCATAACTCATTCTACTCTATTTTTAAGTCTAACACTCAGAAAAACTTAGTTTTACTATAATCCTGCTTCCATTATGTGGCTCTTCAGGGAGGATCTGAAGAAGTAGGTGTTATGAACAAAGAGAAAATTAGAGGAGCTGATGCAGAAGCAAACGTAGGACAGCGGAAGACAGAGGGCCAGGGGAAAAGAACGGCAGCCTGGCTGTGCCATGCCACCCACACCAGACTGTGAGCTCCTCTGCTGGGGCGACATCTGCCGAAGGTCATGTAGTGCCCATTGTCGGGCTCCCATCTGATTCCAGCCCCAGACGTAAGATTTCAGGAACAGCAGTTAGACAGAAGGAGCAAGTCCTAGTGTTCGATGGCAGGGCAGGGTGACTGTAGTTAGCAATGGTGTACTGTATATTTCCAAGTAGCTAGAAGAGAGGACTTGAAATGTTCCCAAGACGTGGGGTAAATACTTGAGGTGATGGACACCCAAATACTCTGACTTAATCCTTATATAGTCTATGCATGGAACCAAATATTATGTGTACCCCATGAATATGTACAAAAATTATGTATCAATAAACAAGAATTTTAAAAGACTTCAGGAACAAGATGAAAGAATAGACCCACCTCATCATATGGCACAGTGGAGCGTTTGTATAGACTCCAGAGCCAGAATTCCTGGGTTCAAGACAAGACCCTCAACCTTTCTGTACCTTAGTTTTCTCATGAATAAATAGAGCTGATAAGAGGACCTATGTCAGGGAGTTATTGAGAGTATTAAATGATGTAATTTATGAAAAGCACTTAGCACAGCACCCGGCACACAGTGAGCCTTCAATAAGTTTCAGTGCGTATTATGCCTACTATGAATGTTGTTATCCAAATCCTACAGTCTGCCGTCTACTCAGGACTTTCACTGACTCTGTCACAGCCCCTGTGCTTACTCCAGGCACCCTCCAGGGTACCCTCTTCGTCCCTGCACATCATCACTTAGCAAATTACATCACATACTTGTCAGAAAAAAAATTGAGAGATCGTTATGAGTTTCCTGTTGGGATATAACAAACCACCACAAATCTAGCAGCTTAAAACACACGAATTTATTATTGCATAGTTATGGAGGTCAGCATTCCCAAAATAATCAAGGTGCAAGCAGAGCTGTGTTCCTCCTGTTCCCTCTAGAGGCTCCATGGGAATATCTGTTTCCTTGTCTTTTCCAGCTTCTGGAGACCACCCACATTTCTTGGCTCATGCCCCTTCCTCCATCTTCAAAGCCAGCAGCAGAACATCTTCAAATTCTCTCTCTCTCTCTCTCTGACCTCTGCTTTCATCATCACATCTCCTCCTCTGACTCTGATATTCCTGCCTCCTTCCTACAAGGCCCCTTGTGATTCACTTACTCACATGGCTAATCCAGGATGATCTTCCTATCTCAAGATCTTTCACTTAATCACATCTACAAAGTCTCTCTGCATGCAGCACATGCCCAGTTTCTGGGGACTAGGACATAGACATCTTTGGGAGCCATTATTCAGTGTATCTATCTACTCCAGTATCTATTAGGAGCCCCCAGCTTTCCCTTTTCTTGACATCAGCACATCGCTGTTGGTCCTTCATCTTCCCTCTAGCACTAGAGTAAAAATTTCCTATCTTCTTAAAGTTAGCCCCTCCATTTGTTCACTAGAGTCCATATAACTTCACCTTCTCTGTGATTCCAATTAATTACCTCTTTTTTTTTTTAAGAGACAAGGTCTCACTCTGTCGCCCAGGCTGAAGTACAGTGGCACAATCATACCTCACTGTAACCTGAAATTCCTGGGCTCCAGCAATCCTGCCTCAGCCTCCCAAGTACCTGGAACTACAGGGACACATTACTGCACCCAGCTAATTTTTTATTTTTATTTTTAGACAAAATGTCTACTATGTTGCCCAGGCTGGTCTCAAACTTCTAGCCTCAAGTAACCCTCCCGAACTCCCACCTCAGCCTCCCAAGTAGCTGGGATTACAGGCATGAGCCACCATGCCTGGCCTCCAGCCTTTCTAATGTTATAGAGCTATCCCTCTGTAACGATATTTCTCCTGCCTTTAAACACGTGTATTTCTTTCCCCTTAAACATACATATTTTATGCTTCCTCCCTGTTGACACCTTTCAATTGCTCTTCCTTTTGCTATCTGACTAACGTCTCGGTTGTAATAAACATCTTTTTTCCTGAGACCTGCCTTCCCACCCAGAAACTGGACTCCAGCATTCCCATTTTTATTTCATACACTTTGACGCTGGCCACAGCTTACTAGACAATGAGTGGACACCAGACCCAAGTTGAGCAGATCAGATTCTCTTTCCAAAACTTTGGATCGTTGGAATTGAGTCTGGACTCCTGACTTGAACTGAAAATGTGCAAATCTGGGAGCTGCGGGATGGCTAGCTCAGATTATGCACACACTGGAGCAGTTAAAGTTGCTCTATGGGGAGAACTGAGAATGAAGCAGACCATGGCTTTTCTGTTCCTGGCCCCAGACTCTCATAGGGCCTGGCTGTGCAACTTAACCCCAGGTTCCATTGTCACGGCAAGTGTACAGCTAGTGTTATAGCTCTTGACCCAGGAAAGAACCGAGCAGCACACGAAGAGTCAGAGAACAGTCTTTATTCTTCCACAGCAGGCTCGCACAGCTAGTGGAACAGCTCTCTTCCTTTGTTCTGATCTTCTGCCCTCCCCCTTCCTTGTTCTCCTCCTGCTTTTATACCCTTGGTAGGGCTCAAAAAGTGTCCAATCAACTACAAGCTTTAACATCCAATCAGCAACAAGCTTTAACATCCAATCAACAGCAGTGGGATTCAAAAATTACCCAATCAGGATCACGCAAGCAGCGTGGCCGGAAACAGGCAGCAGCTCGAGGGCCCGGGGGCACACGGGACCCTGGCAGCTCTACCACGGGACCCCAGCAGCGTGCCCTCCAACTGGCCTCGCACAGCGCCGGCCCACGGAGATGCAGAGTGACAGAGAGGCTGCAAGCTGCCGCGTCCTGGTGCCCAACATTTTCCGTGTCACCATGATATATCCCTCCATGTTCTCAGTACATTCCCTTCTTATACTTTCACTGATTTGAACAGGGTTTTGCTACTTGCATCTGCTACTGGTTAAGACCATGGCTTAAATCAATTTCCTCTTGTCCCATCCCCCATTTTCTCTCATGGTGGCCCCACCACACTAAAGCAGCTCCCCCACGGTAGGATTATCTCTATCCTATCCACACCCTGCTCTGCCATCTCAGTCTGGATCCTTCAGTCTCCCTGGGCACTGACTACTCAATTTCCTTCAAACTCTACCTTCTGGTTGATTTCCACCACACCGTGCTTTCTAGACTTAGCATCTTCCTATTTCTCTGCCCAGCCTTCTCTCTCCTCAGTGGCTAGTCCTTGGATTGAGGAATGGTTCAGTCCATTGACTTCTACTTTTCTTTTGATACAGGCCTTCTACTGATTCTTTCCTTTAATGGCCTTACCGTTGTGACTCTTAACTCTATGTCTTCAGCCCTTACTTGTCCATGAGTCCTCTTAAATTCAACACGTACAAAGCAAACATGTCTCTGCATCTACATCCTACTCACTCATCCACCATTCTCTCAATCTTCCACAGATAACAGGCCCCAGCACCTGCTTCGGTCTCTACTCTCTCATCTCTTGGACCAAATCTGCCCTCTAATCCTACTGTTCTTCTCTTCCAGATAGTGCTCAGATTTGTCCTACCCTCCCCATTCCCTCCACCATTACCTTTCTCCTGGCATAAATTACTTCAGAGTGTCTTCTCTGGCCTCCTTACTTTCCACATCCTTTTAATTCCATCCATTCTGTTCACTACTCCAAAATCTCCCGGGCATCCTCGCATGGGATATGGAAATCAGAACTTGCAGTGGCCTCCTCGTCACCACCACCCACAAATATTTACTGACCACTTGTTGTGGATGCTTAAATGTATAGATGCAAAACTTCCTCCAGGAGCCTCTGATACAATTGCAGAAATTATATAAAACATAAGTTTTAAAAAATGTAAAACTATAGGAGTACAAGACTTATAAAAAAAGACATAAAACTATACACAAGGTAATGTATTAATAATCTCAAATGAACAATGCAGATCTCTAGAGCCATAAAAGTTCTATGAAGGATGTAACCATAAGGTTAGGGTTGGTTAGAGGAAGGGGAGGTGAGGGCAGAGAGGTGGGAGGAAGGTATTCTACAGAGGGATTAGCACAAGCACAGATCAGACAGTTTAATGGCATTTTCAGGCAACATGGGGAGGCTGAGCTGGTGAAGGTGGAAGGGGGGATATGCCATGTGGACAAAATAGAATAGCCAGGGAGGAAGGAAGTTACCTAGTGTGTTTTGGGGAAGAGTAACAAACAGTCCCATGAGTCTAGACATGAAGTGTGGAATAGAGAGCCAGAAATGGGGCTGGACATTGGGCTGGGGAATCACTGAAGGCTTTGCAACAGCTAAGGGAGGCCATCAAAGAAGTGTTTCTAGGGCAGGACCCAGACTCTGCATGTTGACATAGTGCTGCACACATGCAAGGTCCTGAATCATGCCCATGGATTGATTAACATGGTACACGTCAGTGAAGAAAGGGATCCTTAGGGGAAGAGCTATGATGGGGTTGAGGAGGGTCATGATAGAAACAGAAAACTGCCCAGGAAGTGCCACTGACCAAAGGATCTGTGCTGGGCCACATTCTTCATTTATTTTTATTTTTATTTTTATTTTTATTTTTTTTTTATTTTTTTGAGACAGAGTCTCACTTTGTTGCCCAGGCTAGAGTGAGTGCCGTGACATCAGCCTAGCTCACAGCAACCTCAAACTCCTGGGCTCAAGCGATCCTTCTGCCTCAGCCTCCTGAGTGGCTGGGACTACAGGCATATGCCACCATGCCTGGCTAATTAATATATTTTAGTTGGCCAATTAATTTCTTTCTATTTATAGTAGAGACGGGGTCTCTCTCTTGCTCAGGCTGGTTTCGAACTCCTGACCTTGAGCAATCCGCCCGCCTCAGCCTCCCAGAGTGCTAGGATTACAGGCGTGAGCCACCGCGCCCGGCCACACATTCTTCATTTAAACCCACGGCCACTCTTCAGGCAGGGTAACAACGAGAGCAAAAGCTTGTGGATGGTAATATATATAGTCATAATAATAGCAGTATTCATAATTAAAAAAAAAACAGGAACAATAACTTACACTTGGTGGGTGCTTACTGTGTGCCAGACACCGTGCCACATACCTACTTTCCTCCAGGCTGAAATAACTGGCTAGTAAAATATTGAAATGCTTTGGCCGGGTGCAGTGGCTCACATCTGTAATCCTAGCACTCTGGGGGGCCAAGGAGGGAAGATCCCTCAAGGTCAGGAGTTCGAGACCAGCCTGAGCAAAAGCAAGATCCCGTCTCTATTAAAAAATAGAAAAAATTAGCCGAGCATGGTGGCACATGCCTGTAGTCCCAGCTACTCGGGAGGCTGAGGCAGGAGGATCGCTTGAGCCCAGGAGTTTGAGGTTGCTGTGAGCCAGGCTGACGTCACGGCACTCTAGCCCGGGCAACAGAGTGAGATTCTGTCTCAAGAAAAATAAATAAATAAAATAAAATATTGAAACGCTGCCATACTCAGTAGCAAATATCTGAGACCCCAAGCACCCTTAGGGAGCCCCAAACTCCTGGTCATAAGAGTTCCTCTCCTAGAAGCCGCTGCGTCCCCTCCTCCCAGAAACTAAAAGCACAAAAGGGTTCCCTCTGCAACATGATGATCTGCGCCTGTCCTGATTGCCTAATGGCCCCACTAAATATTCTGAAAATCACGCCTATATTACATTCATTAGGCAAGTTAATTCTTACATCATTTTTATGTTCTAGGAGAGGAGACTAAGGCTCAGAGAAGCAGGAGACTTGACCAAGGTCACACCTCATACGCAGCTGAGCACAGATTCTATCTGATTCTAGAGCCTGAGTTCTTATTCCTCCTAGAAGGGCAGGTTTTATGCTTGGGATTGTGAGACCTACAGCTGAATAGACTGCCGCACTAAATAAATCAACAGGGGAAATATGATTTCCAGAAACTTCCTGTTTTAATAAGTCAGAGAAATCACCAAACTCCGTTAAGAATGTCAGGCCCCTAGGTGCCCCCAATCCTTACGAGGAAGCCCACACTGCTGGGTTTACGCAAAAGGTAACATTTCCTTCAGTGGTGACATTTAGAATGGACTGCTACATCTTCATCTAGCAGCAAAACTCAAATTCTTTTCTTCCCTCCTGAAGTGTAACTGATCTCATCCCAGATGCTATGGTTATTTGC
Organism: Mirza zaza; assembly: GCA_008750895.1. NCBI lineage: Eukaryota > Metazoa > Chordata > Mammalia > Primates > Cheirogaleidae > Mirza > Mirza zaza. Next base: position 17,998 of record VSMD01119390.1, on the reverse strand, counting down.
CTGTAGCTTCCAAAACAAAAGCAAATGACAATCCCATCTGTTACAGCCGGCTATGGGGAAAGGTCACGAGCCTCTCCCGTCATCTCTTTCCTCCAAGTTAAGAGTTAACAAAACAGAAAGACGTTTATTTAGCATCAACTCTTGAGTTTCTTCTGGTGATAAAAGGAAGGTCAGAAAACAGGACTCAATTTCGGTTGCTACAATATATGACTCAGAATTTAACCAAGATGTTAGAAAAAGAACCACAAAAGCCTAAGGCAAATAAGATAGATTTAATATCAAGAAATATAGAAAAAAAGCAGAAATGAAGAAATTCAAAAACCTCCAATTAGCAGCTTCTATAGGGAAAAATACACCAATGGATAAATATGTAGACAAATACTATTTTTCATCATTGTAGCAGGTCATATGAATATTTTAAAGGACTCCAAAAGGCACTGGAGAAAAATGTAGCTTCATTCTTATTTTTTTTAGATAGATAGTAATATATGTGCATAGAAAAATATCCAGAAGGATATTCCTCAAAATGTTAACAGTATTTATCTCTGGATGACAGAAGTTGGAGCAAGTTTTCATTTTTCTTTAGAATTCTCTATTTCTTGAATCATTTACAATGAGCATTTATCATTTTTTACAGTCAGAATAAAAACTGTAAAACCATTTTCATTTTTCTAACCATCTCAAACATGATTGAATATGAAATATGATAATACATGAAGAAAAGCTACATAAAATGTGAAACAAATCATAGTCAAATTTGCTTTATGACAATATAAACATCCCACATTTTTGTATCACGATGGATAGTAAACACACAAATCTCATGAAATTACCTACTGCTCTCCTATCAGGTCACACCTGAGCATGCGGTCATTCCAGTCCATAGCGAGCTCATCCCAGTGAATGAGGGAGACCAGCGGTATGAAGAAACCAATCCAGACATCCCATCCAAAGGTTGACCTCATGTCAGAGGCTATGTTCCTAGAGATCATGGCAGACTTTGCTTTATTGTCGCCATGCCAGCCCCTAAAACAATGTCTCATGATTACCATTAATTACATATCGAACAAGTCTTACAGAATCAAATGAGTACCAATGGGTAAACCCAAGGAAGTCTAAACAACTTTTAAGTTAACATACAGACTTGGGAAAAATCACTCCATCTCAAGTTTTTAAATGTTTATTCCTAGTCATGAATGGAAAGTGTTTGAGGTAGGCATCTGTAAATTTGTCTGCATAAATCCCTTCTTTATGGGGCATCACGGAAATGGACATGTGACTCAGACCTCGCCAGTCACGGCACCTGATACAGGGATTAGTGCAAGAAGCCAACACTTGGTGCAAGAAGCCAACACATGCTCAAAACAGGACCAATCAGGGTCCCATCGTGAGAGTAGAAATATGGAGACGGGGTAGGGGAGGCCTCTGGGATTACAAGCTTGAAGGATCGTGTACACTAGCAGCTACAGAGAGCAAATACCCAAGCGTGCAGCAAAGAGAAAGCAAGACAGGTGAGAAACACAGAATGACAGGACCCCAATCACCCCAATGATACTGTTTTAACCTCTAAAACTAGTGCTACCAGAAAAAAAGAAATTTAATAAAATAAATTTTAAAATAAAAAAATCCATTGCTACTAGGTTGAGTTGTGTCTCCTTCCTTTGCAACTGACAGTGTACAATAGCTATTAGCTATTAATTTATCCCTCCCCAAAGGTTCCCTTGAATTCAGGCTGAGAGTATATCTATATAACACTGGATTCTTTGTTCCTGGGAGGGTAAGAATCACATCTCTTCATCTTTTTATTCTTGGTGCCTATCACAATATATGTGTTTTGAATAAATGAATGAGTAATACAAACCTACTAAAAAAAAAACCCTTCAGATCTATTTGATCAATTATGACAAATAATGTGTTTTTGTTAAGTGATCAAACTTATAAAAGCAATAGTAATAATTCTTTCAAGACGCAGCATAGGTAGAGAAATAAAAACTTTTGCAAAACTAATGAGTAGAAACAGCTGAGTGGCTTCCCAGAATCTTGGTTTTCAAGATTTTTTTTGGACTTGTGAGGAGAGGGAGAAGATGGGATCAAGGTCCAAGGCTCCAACAAAGCCAGAGGAAGCACACTTAGAAGCGAGTTCTGACTGGGAGGCTTGACAAAGTTCTCTGGTTTCAGTTCAGGCGTTGCAAACTGGCAGTCCTAGAACTGCATTTGGCCCGTAGAAATATGTTGTTTGGTCTGCACTCTGTTTCTTTAAAACTTTTTTAGAACTTTGCATTTGAATGTCATGAGCCTGGAATAATATGGCTGCAGCAGGTACTGTTCTAAATGTTTTGCATATTTGAATCTATTTAATCCTCTAGAGAACATTTGTCAAGTACTTATGATATGCCGAGCACTATTTCAAGTGCTTTGTGTGTATTAAATGCGTTAACAACTCCATCCCCATGTTACCTACACGAAAACTGAGGCACAGGGAATTGAGTAATTAGCCTGAGGTCCCACAGCTAGTAAATAGCACACCCAGGATTCAGACGCAGGCAGTCTGGCCCCTGAGTTTGGGCAGTTGGCCACATGCTCCAGTTGCCTACCCAGCCCAGTCTGACCTCAGCCAAATCCACACTTTGATATTTCCTGTTAGGTCCTTGCCAGTATTGGGGTCTGTGACCCCTGGGCTGCACAGTGGTATAAGTGGGTTACTGGTCTGAGAATTGGCATAGTTGCATTCTACCAGGTCTTAAGCAGCCTCCATTGATCGGGCAGGTAAGAGGACCTCCCCACAGTGAGAAGAACTCGAAAACGCATGGCTGGTGATTACAGCAGTAGAGGCAGACACTGTTGTCACTGACACCTCACAGTTCTGAGAGTCACCATCTTACTTGACATTCAAAATGCATTAAGCCTTATACAAGCAAAAAAAAACGAAAAAATACATTTGGACTTTATCAAAATTAAAAACTTTTGTGCATCAAAGGACACTGTCAAAAGAGTGAACAAAACAACCCATAGAATGGGAGAAAATATTTGCAAATTATCTGATAGGGGATTGATATTAAGAAGGCATAAAGAACTCCTACAACTCAACAGCAAAAACAAACAAACAACAACAACACCCAATTCAAAATGAGCAAAGGACTTGAATAGACATTTCTCCAAAGAAAATATATAAGTGGTTAAGCACATGAAAAGATGCTCAGCATCACTAGTCATTAGGGAGATACCAATCAAAACCACAATGAGATACCACTTCATACTAGTATGGCTATTACCAAAAAAGTGGAAAATAACAAGTGTAGGTGAGGATGCAGAGAAATTGGAACCCTTGTGCATTGCTGGTGGGAATGTAAAATGGTGCAGTGGTACAAAACAGTTTGACAATTCCTGAAAATGTTAAAATAGAATTACCATATGACCCAGTAATTCCACTTCTAGGTATATACCCAAAAAAATTAAAAGCGGGAACTCAAACACATACTTGCATGCCAGTATTCATAGCAGCATTATTCACAAGGGCCAAAAAGTGGAAACAACTTAAAAATGTCCATCAATAGTTGCACAGAAAAACAAAATGTGGTATATACATACAATTAAGTATTATCAAGCCTTAAAAAGGAAAGGAAATTCTGAAACATGCTACAACATGGCTGAACCTTGAAAACATTGGCTAAGTGGGATAAGCCAGACACGAAAGGACAAATACTGCACCACTGCACTTCTAGAAGGTACCTAGAATAGTCAAAATCATAGAGACAAATAGTTAAATAGGCCAGGCGTGGTGGCTCACGCCTGCAATCCTAGCACTCTGGGAGGCCGAGGCAGGAGGACCGCTCAAGGTCAGGAGTTCAAAATTAGCTTGAACAAGAGCGAGACCCCGTCTCTACTAAAAATAGAAAGAAATTAATTGGCCAACTAAAAATACATAGAAAAAATTATCCGGGCGTGGTGGCGCATGCCTGTAGTCCCAGCTACTCAGGAGGCTGAGGCAGAAGGATGGCTTGAGCCCAGGAGTTGGAGGTTGCTGTGAGCTAGGCTGATGCCACAGCACTCTAGCCCGGGCAACACAGTGAGATTCTGTCTCAAAAAAAAAAATAGTTAAATAGAAGTTACCAGGAGCTAGAGGGAGGAGAAATGGGGAGTGATCATTTAATAGGTACGGAGTTTCTATTTGGGATGATGAAAAAGTTCTGGAGATGATTAATGATGGTTGCACAACATTGTGAAGATATTCAATGCCACTGAACTGTACACTTAAAAATAGTTAAAATGGTAAATTTTATATTAAGTATATTTTAGCTCCATTTTTTAAAAAATGCCTCCAAGAGGTTAAATAAAATTATGCAGAAAACTAGATCCTTTCCTACTCAAAATCAAATAGTAAAGTTGGAAAAGTGTCAGGGGCATGGGGAGAAGAAAACTGAGTTAACCAAAAGGATAGAAAAAAACCATTTTGGCAACCAAATGCCCAGCAAAACCTGTTATGTCTGCAGAAGACACGGACAAAGACTTTTTTTAAAAGAAGCAGAAGCTTTTTACAAATAATTTTCAGAAAAAAGTAAAAATGATCATGTTTACCAATTAGATATACCTTCACAAAGACATGTAGCAGGATAATAAAATAAATGTCCAAATTTTCAGCTACCAAAATAGTGGGATAGTGAAGTTTAAATTGTCCTCATTTTGTATGGACCTGACTGAAGCATAGAGCCCCAGAAATTTTACTTACAGCAAAAGCCTATCAGGGATACCTACAGTGTCCTTGGGGGCTTTCAAAAATGACACAAAAATCTAAAAATATAAGTCTGCCATAAAACTATCCATTAGAGACTAGCATACTTTAGATAAAATGAGCTGCAAACTCCTCGATTACAAAATAAGATCATGAGATTATAAATTGCCCTGTAAACCGGGTGTGGTGGCTCACGCCTGTAATCCTAGCTCTCTGGGAGGCCGAGGCAGGAGGATTGCTCGAGGTCAGGTATTCGAAACCAGCCTGAGCAAGAGTGAGACCCCATCTCTACTATAAATAGAAAGAAATTAATTGGCCAACTAATATATATATATAGAGAGAGAGAGAGAAAAAAAGTTAGCTGGGCATGGTAGCACATGCCTATAGTCCCAGCTACTTGGGAGGCTGAGGCAGTAGGATTGCTTGAGCCCAGGAGTTTGAGGTTGCTGTGAGCTAGGCTGATGCCACGGCAGTCACTCTAGCCTGGGCAACAGAGTGAGACTCTGTCTCAAAAAAATAAAAAATAAAAATAAATAAAAATAAAGAAATTGCCGTGTAGTTCTCTGTCTCTTCCATTGGGGTATTTTGTGTTCTCCAAAACTTTTAACTTGGTCAACATTACGTTAACAGGGGTCAGAGGAGTCACAGCACTACAGGAATATTGGTTTATTGAAGAAGAAACTAGATTCAATCCCAGGATGTGCCATTAAGTCATGGAGTGGCCTTAGACAAGTCACTCAACCTCTCTGAGCACCAGTTTCCTTTGTGTGAAGTAAAGAGATTGAACAAAACAACTTCTGAAGTCTCTTTAATATATTATGAGTCACATTTTGTTCTGTCTTGTCTTTTGATGACATCTTTTTGCTTCTCTTTCCCAAATATGTCGGTTGCCCAAATTGAAAGGTGCAGTTTCATAAACCTTTCACAAATATGACATTCATTCAATCCCTCCCAAGTTAATCTCCTCTCATGTCCCAGATCACCATACCCTAGGATGATCAGAGAAACTCTGGTCGGTCTGTTATGTGTATTTGTACACATCAGTTCATAAAGGATTTGAGCCTATCTAATTTCACTTCCAAAAAATTTCAAAATTCTCTTGCATGCATACTGTGCACAGTCTTATTTTAAGAACAAATCTTTTTCCAAAAAAAAAAAAAATCATGCTTAACAATGTTTACTTGGTTTTTTTCCTCCATTAAAACAGGAGAGTGACATATGTATAAAGAAAGATGCTAAATGAATGCAGACGGATACGGACGAGTTCCAGACAACTGCCGCCCTTTCTCTCCCAGCTTGATGGCTAATCACCAAAACACACTCCAGCGCTGTTCTCTCCCCTCATACATTTAATTTAAGAATGAATTCATTTCTGTTTCAAGTTGTCCCATTTGGGAAAATCTAGATTCCATCAACAACAGCTTGAAAAGAGAACTGAGAGGAGTAGAAAGACAAAAAAGAAGTCTTAAAAATTAATATACTCTTTCTTCAGGCTGAGTCCAGAAATGCAGCTCTGGCTCTCAGTGCTCAGTCAGTCTACATAAGGAAAATCCTGTTCTTTTTTTTGTATTAAGTAACCAACCAGTTTAATAACATTAATGTGTCTTTAGTTAAGAGTACAACATCAAAATTCCACAGTTGACATCTTTCCACAGACATAACCGCCAATCCTGGCTGGGTTGTTAGTACAATCCTGGAAGGACATGTGTCTCATAGACCTGCCATGGTTTAGCTGGAATTTTCTCAATACAGATGGGACTCGTGTTTTGCAGAGTTTTAAAAATAGGAAGATCTCAGGTTTTAATTAATGTCCATTATACAGGCATCTCTATTTTACATGGAATTTCTTAAATTTATATTCCGATAACATTTTAAATAATAAAGACTGCAAAGCTAGATCTATGGAAAAGCAATACGTGATCCAATCAGGGGTTGAACCAGAATGGAACACAAGTTTCACAATAAATCTCACTGATTTGATTCATTTATTTATTCACCAAACACATATTGAACAACATCTCTTTGCAACTATTCTACGCACTGAGGGAGATCTATAAAGCTTACAATGATCCCCTCCCAGAGCAGAGTGTGAAAAGTGCTAGTGGACAGGTATAAAGACAGAGCTCTGTCTGCTCTAAGAAGCCCCTTACATAGACTCTGAGGAATAGAGGCGAAGTCATAGCTTCCTTCAGCCCCTAATAAGGTCAATCCAGAGCAAGTCTTATGCGACCTTTGACCCTGACATGGACAACTGAGGACAGTGGTATCCTTCTAGAATGATTCCATCATGGGTATGTGCCTGGAGGGGAAAGCTGAGCTTGCCTCAGGACAGACAGGACCTCTGGATGTTGAGCCAGCACCTCCACTGTACAGCCCTGACCCACCACAGAAACCCAAATGTTCGGAGAAATGATACCTCAGAGACACCATTACTATAATAGAGAGGAGAAGAAATAATAGAAAGGAGCCATACACAGGAAAATAATCCTTCCTCAACTCAAGTCAGGAAAGGATGATCTGGCCCTTCAAGAGCCCCTGCTGCCCACGGAGCAGGGAGAAGGTAAAATAGAAACCAACCCTGAAATAAAAGAAAGAGGAGTGAGACTGTCTGATGGAGGAACAAGAGGAAGAAGTATCAAAATGAGCCCACTGCTCCCGAGCTGCTGGGGAGATCTGCCAACACCAGCCCAGAGACGGCTGCTGCCAGTGAGCCCTGAGCCTCTTGTGGACAGGGCACCAGGCTCCCAGCTCCCTTGAGGCACCTCCCTGCCCCACAGACCTGAGTTGATCAACAGGCGCCATATTGCTTCATTCTCCCTGTCCCCTCCCCTACCCACCGCTGCCAGTAAAGACATTTAGCCACCACCCGAAGGCATCCACAGGGAAAGGGATCTTTCCTATTGGAGCCCTGCAATGGACTGAGGGACACTCGGATTGTGAGCTCCCTACCCAGAGCAGCACTCTCCCAGGTGCTGCTTACCTGGTGACTCCAGCAGAACAGAGCAAATCCCAAGGCAGAGAGACATTGATCCAGCTTGGGCACCCTGTGGGTGACCTGAGACCAGCACTCTTCTCCCTGGTAGATTCAGGCATTGATCTTCAGGGCCTGGAGGACAGCTCTGCAGGCCAGATCCCCTACACCCAGGTCTCGATGGCATTGCCCAGGGGCACAGGAGGGATATTTTTGAACTAGTCTACTGAGGTGTGTGTGCCTTCAGGGACAGATCAGAGTGAGTCCTGGCTGCAGCATGCTTGAAGGGCAACCCTTCTCCCATGGGAGGGCCATGCTCCCAATTAGGCTGTGATCTGGGGCAGGAAACCTCCTGGTTCACATCACAGTCAGGGTAGATCCCCTGGCTGGAGGTCCTGCCTGCTGGCAGAAGCCTGGTAGAAACCTTGGAATAGGAGAGAGTGGAAAGGAGCAGGGCCTGCTCCTGACTCCAAGTCTGATACAGCCCCACCTCCACGTGAAGACTTTTTGGCTGAGTGGGGCCATTTCAGCCCCTCCCTGGCAGCTTTGCCCAGAAGCAGAAAATAGACCTTTGACCCTTGCTAACAGGATTTGTGGAGCTTGAGGGCAGGCTCACTCAATCCAGCCCCACCCAGCCTCACTCCCCCACCTCCCCCTGCTGACATAAAGAATAAGGATACACTTGGAAGTCCCAGGGCCCCACCCACCACCTGAGGCACTAGAGTGCCTCTCCAGAGAAACTGAGGGCTGGTTACAGGACCCAAAAATAACACTGCAGCTTGCTCCTCCCAGCAAGCCATCATATACTGACAGGCAGGTAAATTTGCACATCCTTTTACTTCATTTACTGACTCATCGTACAGGGTCTGGTTGAATCTCACCCACAAACACCACCTACTGGCTCAGAGACTAAAGTAGGCATGTCATTATTTAAAGGAAAACCTAAAGGTAAGAAGCAACAACTGCTCCACATGGGAAGGAATCAGTGAAAGAACTCTGGAAGTATGAAGAATCAAACTGAAAGCACACACCCAAAGGGGAACACCAGCTCTCTAGCAATAGATATCAACCAAACCCAGAACACTAAAATAACAAAAGAGGAATTTTGAACATGGATTGTAAGAAATCTCAATGATATGCAAGAGAAAATGGATACTCAACACAAAGAAACCACACAAAAAAAATTCAGGACTTGTAAGAAAAATTCACTAAAGAATTGAAATATTATAGAAAAATCAAACAGCACTTCTGGAAATGAAGAATTTATTCAAGGAATTACAAAACACAGTGGAAAGCTTCAAGAATAGGGTAGATCAAACAGAAGAAAGAATCTCAGGGATTGAAGATAACATCTGTCAACGGAAAAAAGGCCAAACTCTGTAAAATAATTCTAAAGAGATTTACTCTGAGCCAAATTTAAGGACCATGACCCAGAGCCACTCCCAAGAAGTCTTGAGCAAATGAAATTGCTGTGGCCAGGTTACAGTTTGGCTTTATACATTTCAGGGAGACAGGGACTACAGGTAAAGTCATAAATCAATGCATGGCAGGCATACATTTTGGCATACCAAAAGGTGGGCCATCTCAAAGTGGGGGGATTACAGGTTATAGGTGGGTTTAAAAATTCTTTGACTTGTAATAGGTTAAAGACATGAAGCTTTGTCTAGAGGCTTGGAATGTTTCAATATAAGGAACTGTTATCAGAGATAAACCATTTAACATAGATTTGTTGTGAAATTGAGGACCTGCAGGTTTGTCTTGCATACCCTTAGGCCTGTTAATGGGTTACAAAGGATGTCCCCCAAAAGGGAAAAGGGCATAATAAGGCATGTCTGACCTCCTTCCTCCTGGCAGGCAATTTAATTTTAGGGTATTCCTTTGGCCATAAGGGGGTCCATTTAGTCAGCCAGTGGAGGGGTGGGGAGTGACCCTTAAAATTTTATTTTAGTTCACACACCTTTCAATTAAATAAGTCAGCTGGAGAGATAGAGCAGAGAAATAAGAGAAAAGAGCAAAGCCTACAAGAAATGTGGGATTATGTGAAGATGCCTAACATGAAAATCATAGGCATCCCTGAGAGTGAAGAAGAAAACACACAAGGGTTGGATAAACTATTTGAGGATATAATGGAGAAAAATTTCCCTGCCCTTTCCAGAAATATAGATTTCCAGGTTCAAGAAACTCAAAGGACTTCTAAGAGATTCTTTGCAAACAGGAAGAACACGACACACAGTCATCAGACTGCCAAAAATAAACACAAAAAAGGTCCTCCTAGAGAGCTGTAAGGTGAAAGAAGCAGGTAACCTACAAAGGAAAACCCATCAGAACAACCATAGACTTCTCAACAGAGACCTTCCAAGCAAGAAGAGACTGAGGCCCCATTCTCACTCTTCTCAAACAGAATAATGCCCAACCTAGAATCTTGTACCCTACAAAACTAACTCTCTTTTATGCAAGAGAAACTAAGACCTTCTCAAACAAGCAAAGACTGAGGGAATTCATAAAGACAAGACCTGCCCTCTAGGAAGTACTCAGAACAGTGTCATACATGGATCAGCACAATAAACACTCACCAATGTAAAATCATCCAAAAGCTAAAGGTCAAAGGCCAGATGACACAATGGCTTAAGAGAGAAAATAAGAAAAACAAAGTAACAACTCAATAAGATGAACAGAAATCTGTCCCACTTATCAATTCTTTCAATAAATGTGAATGGCCCGAACTGCCCACTAAAGAGACATAGGCTGGCTAAAAGGATAAATATACAAAGTATACTTACAGCCAAGTATCTGCTATCTTCAGGCAACACATCTAACCCACAAGGATGCATTCAAACTCAAAGTAAAGGAATGGAAAACAATATTTCATGCAAATGAAAGCCAAAAGAAAGCTGGCATAGCAGTTCTGATTTCACACAACTTAGTCTTCAAATCAACAAAAGTAATGAAAGACAAAGATGGTCACTATAGGCCAGGCACAGTCGCTCATGCCTGTAATCCTAGCACTCTGGGAGGCCGAGGCAGGAGGATCACTCAAGGTCAGGAGTTTGAAACCAGCCTGAGCAAGAGAGAGACCCATCTCTACTAAAAATAGAAAGAAATTAATTGGCCAACTAAAAATATATAGAAAAAAATAACCAGGAATGGTGGTGTGTGCCTGTAGTCCCAGCTACTTGGTAGGCTGAGGCAGGAGGATTGCTTGAGCCCAGGAGTCTGAGGTTGCTGTGAGCTAGGCTGATGCCACAGCACTCTAGCCTGGGCAACAGAGCAAGACTCTGTCTCCAAAAAAAAAAGATGGTCACTATATAATGGTGAAGGGTACAATTCAACAAGAAGACATAATAATTCTAAATATTTATGCACCTGACTCAGGTGTACCCAGATTCATAAAACAAATCCTACTTGATCTAAACAAAATGATAAACAACAACACTATAATACCAAGGAACTTCAACACCCCTCTGACAGAACAAGATAGATCCTCCAAACAAGAAAATAAACAAAGAAACAATGGACTTAAGCAGAACTCTAGAACAAATGGGCCTGACTGACATGTACAGAACATTCTGCCCAAAAACCATTGAATATACATTTTTCTCATCAGCTCATGGGACATTCTCTAAGACTGACCATATCCTAGGCCACAAAGCATGTCTCAACAAATTTTAAAAAATGGAAATTATACCATTCATCTTTTCAGACCACAGTAGAATAAAATTAGAAATCAACTCCAACAGAAACTCTCATCTATACACAAAGTCATGGAAACTAAACAACCTTCTGCTGAAGGATTATTGCTCTAAGAAGGCAATTAAGATGGAAATCACAAAATTCTTTGAACTACATGATAAATGAGGCAAAAGTTACTAAAACCTGTGGGACACAGCTAAAGCAGTCCTGAGAGGAAAATTTATATCTGTAAATGCCTACATCCAAAAGACAGAAAGATCACAAATAAACAATTGAATGAATCATCTCAAAGAACCTGAAAAGGATGAGCAAACCAACCCCAAACCCAGCAGAAGAAAAAAAATAACAAAGATCAGAACTAAATGAAAGCAATAACAAAAAAACTATAAGGAAGATTAATAAAACAAAAAGTTGGTTCATTGAAAAATAAACAAAATTCACATGTCTCTTGCTAGATTAACAAGAAGCAGAAAAGACTCTACTAAACTCAAGAATGAAAAAGGAAAAATTACAACCAATACCATAGAAATACAAAATATCATTTCTGAATACTATAAAAACCTCTATGCACATAAACTTGAAAATATGGAGGAAATGGACAAATTCTTAGAAACACACAGCCTCCCTATGCTCAATCAGGAAGAAATACAATTCCTGAACAGACCAATATCAAGTACCAAAATTGAAGCAGCAATAAAAATCTTCCTAAAAAGAAAAGTCCCGGATGAGATGGTTTCACACCCAAATTATACCAGACCTACAAAGAAGAATTGGTGCCTATCCCGCAGAAAATATTCCACGACGTTGGCAAGGAATGGATCCTTCACAACATGTTTTATGAAGCTAACATCACTCTGATACCAAAACCAGGAAAGGACACAACAAAAAAAGAAAACTACAGACCAATATTCCTTATGAATATAGATGCAAAAATTCTCAACAAAATCTTAGCAAACTGAATTGAGGGGCTTATCAAAAAAATAATCCATCATGACCAAGTGGGCTTCATCCCAAAGATGCAGGGATGGTTCAACATATGCAAATATATAAATGTAATTCACCACATAAATAGAAGCAAAAACAAAGACCATATGATCTTCTCAATATATGCAGAAAAAGAATTTGACATTCAGCACCCTTTTATAAGAACACTTAACAAAATAGGAATAGACGAGACTTATCTAAAAGTGATAAAAGCCATATATGACAAACACATAGCCAACATCATACTGAATGGAGGAAAATTGAAAGCATTCCCACTTAGAACTGGAAACAGACAAGGTTGCCCTCCATTAATACTTTTATTCAACATAGTGCTGGAAGTTCTAGCCAGAGCAATCAGACGACAGAAGGAAATCAATGGCATCCAAACGGGGGCAGGAGAGGTCAAACTATTGCTCTCTGCTGATGATATGATCTTGTATCTAGAAATCCCCAAAGATTCTAGGGTCACGAGACTACTGGAATTGATAAATTCAGAAAAGTCTCAGGTTACAAAATCAATGTACAGAAATTAGTACCATTCCAATACACTAACAACAGTCAAACTCAGAACCAAATCAAAGACTCAATACCCTTTATAATAGCAACAAAGAAAATAAAATACCTAGGAATATATTTAACTAAGGAGGTAAAAGATCTCTACAGGGAGAACAATGAAACACTAAGGAAGGAAATAGCAGAGGACATTGAGAAAATGTCTATACTACCCAAAGTGACCTACAGAGTCAATTGAATCCCTACTAAAATACCAACATCATTTTTCACAGATCTAGAAAAAATAATTCTATGCTTCATATGGAACCAGAGAAGACCTGTATAGCAAAAGCAATCTGAAGCAAAAGGAAAAAATTGGGAAGCATCAATTTACCAGACTTTAAGCTATACCACAAGCCTATAGTAATTAAAACAGTATGGTACTGGCGTAAGAACAGAGACATAGACCAATGGAACAGAACTGAAAACCCACATAGAAAATCATCCTCATATAGCCATCTAATCTTTGACAAAGTAGACAAAAACATATATGGGGTGAAAAGAATCCTTATTCAATAAATGGTGCTGGGAAAATTGGAAAGCCACATGGAGAAGACTGGATCCACACCTTTCACCTCTCACAAAAATCAACTCATGGTGGATAACAGATTTAAACTTGAGGCATGAAACTATAAGAATTCTAGAAGAAAATGTTGAAAAAAACTCTTACAGACATTGGCCTAGACAAAGAATTTATGAAGACCACAAAGGCAATCACAGCAACAATAAAAATAAATAAATGGGACCTGATCAAATTAGAAAGCTTCTGCACAGCCAAAGAAACTATCATGAAAGCAAACAGACAACCTACAAAATGGAGAAAATATTCCCATGTTACACATCTGATAAAGGGCTGATAACTAGAATCTAAGTAGAACTCAGGAAAATCAGAAAGAAAAAAAAAATCAAACAACCCCATTAAAAAGTGGCCAAAGGACAAGAACAGAAACTTTTCAAAAGAAGACAGACTAATGGCCAACACACATATGACAAAATGCTCAACATCTCTAAACATCAGGGAAATACAAATCAAAACCACAATGAGATATCACTTAACTCCAATGAGAATAGCCTTTATCAAAAAGTCCCAAAATAATAAATGTTCACATGGAAGCAGAGATAGGACCATTCATATACTGCTGGTGGGAATGCAAACTAGTACAACCTCTGTGGAAAGTAATATGGAGATATCTCAAAGAGCTACAAGTAGAACTACCATTTGATCCAGCAATCCCATTACTGGACATCTACCCAAAGAGAAAAAGACATTCTATAAAAAAGACATCGGCACTACAATGGTTATAGCAACACAATTCACAATTGCAAAGATGTGGAAACAGCCCAAGTGCCCAGCAATACACGAGTGGATTAATAAAATGTGGTATTATGTATACCATGGAGTTCTACTCAGCCACAAAAAACAATGGTGACCTAGCACCTCTTGTATTATCCTGGATAGAGCTGGAACCCATTCTACTAAATAAAGTATCTCAAGAATGGAAAAACAAGCACCACATGTACTACCATCAAACTGGTATTAACTGATCAACACTTACGTGCACATATAGTAGTAACATTCATCGGGTGCCAGGCAGATGGAAGGGGGCAGAGGGGATGGCTATATACACACCTAATGGGTGCAATGAGCACCGCCTGGGGGATGGACACGGTTGAAGCTGACTCAGGTGGGGCAAGGGAAATATATGTCACCTAAATATTTGTACACCTATAATATGTTGAAATAAAAAAGAATAATAAAAATTTAAAAATAAAATAAATTTTGAAAATGAGCACACCTTCTAGAAAATTCTGGTTTGAATTACAGGAAAGAGATTCACATAGGAGAGTAGAATAGCCCAAGTTGCTGATGATGAGTGACCAAGAGATTAAACAGCCTGAGGAACTGATGACGGGAAGTAGATTTTCAAATAAGGTTATGATACAATCGGGCCCAGAGGTTCCCTTGCCCTCAAAGACTTGACTCGGTCTGAAGCCAAGTCAACCTGAGAACCCACAAGTTGCTTTTGTGAAAAACTCTGCCTCAGAGTTTCCTCTCCGGCCGCATCAGACGTGTGCCTCACTGACAGCCAGCAGGAGAAAAGTTTCAACAGGAGGAAGGAGTGGCCAAAAAATCCAGCTCCTAGAACCTGAAAGTACAGAACTCTCACACTCAAGAAAGGAAGAGGAAAAGAAGTCAGGAGAGAAAGGACTCACCAGCTGGCTCTTCGGGTTGTGAACAGCAGGTGCCGAGGAGCTGGCAAAGCGCAGAGAAACCGGAAGCAGGCTGGATGTTAGACAGAGTTAACACTGAACGTGAAGGCAAGGCTTCGAAATACCCTGAAACCACAGACCTGAAGGTAGGAGCCCATTGTCCCAGGGAATCTACAGCGCTCAGCTAAAGCAGGCAAATGGATCCGTAACTATCTTGTCCAGCAAAGCAGATGACATCAGTCCTCATAGGGCACAATCCCTGCACTGCTTAGCTTTGATTCAATTCCATCCTTCCCTGGGACTCTAGTAGAATCATCTGAAACCCCTGCCAAGGTAAAATTCTGAGAAAGTTAAAAACATGACTCTCATACAAATATAAAATCAACACAAGTCAAAGACATTATTCAGTTCATTAATTAATGAGGGAGCCTACGAGATGACAAGGCTTATTCAAAGAGCATATTGAGGATCTAGGTTTTCGTAAGTATTTGGATCAATGTTAGAAAGAGATTAGTAGGTTAAACACAAAACTGGCTAATGATGTACTGAGAGATAAACCATAGCCTTTGAATTTATCTTTTCTACTAAACAAAAATGATTTGGAAAATCTACATGTTAACATGTTACTTCTTTAAGTCTGGAAATTTTAATTAACAGTAACTAGTAGGTTAAACAAAGTTTACTCTCCTGCCTGGATAATTAAATACTCTTTGGTCAGGGCTTCTAAAACATGCCCCATATGACATTAAAAGGATGTATTAACCATCTTTTTGTAACATTTCCAAGTTTTAAATAATTTTTCTTAACTCTTTGATGCTTAATTTTGTAGTAGAAGGTGGGTAAATCACATTAATCACAGAAGCTGAGAAACATCTCCTCTAAATTTCTTAAAACTGGACTTTCTAGACTGGGCACAGTGGTTCATGCCTGTAATCCTAGTACTTTGGGAGGCCGAGGCAGGAGGACTGCTTGAGGCGAGAAGTTCAAGACCAGCCTGACCAAGAGCAAGACCCCACCTCTACAAAAAATATACAAATTAGTCAGGAGTGGTGGCACGTGCCTGCAGTCCCAGCTGCTCAGGAGGCTGAGGCAGGAGGATGGCTTGAGCCCAGGAGTTCGAGGTTGTAGTGAGCTATGATGACACCACTGTACTCTAGCCTGGGCAACAGAGTGAGACTGGATTGTCCGTACAAAATGTTGAACTTGGCCTTGACCTATGTGGCAAAATGAATGATACGTGAGGAAAGGAGGAGAAGAAATTCCTGATTAGAAAGGTAGCTCAGATGGCAAGAATAGCTAACCCCTGCTGGCCTCAGCCACCTGCTGGTCTGCCAGACCTTGCTGACTGTGTCACCCTGGAGTTCACCTCTCTCTGAGGCAGATGAACCACCCGAAGGTATTTTCCTGGAGACAGAACCACTGCTACTAGAAATCCAAATGCATCCCCTACAGAAATAGCAGTTCCTCAGATGGGTGAGAACAAAGACGCCCCTTTAAGTGTGGCACAAAAATCCGCTTTAAGGGTCTCTTGAAAAAAGTAAGTGGCTGGAACAAGTGGTGTGGCCCTTTGAGTGTGGCCTGTCCAAGAAGATGCAGCTGATCTACCCAACCCCACACAAGACCAGAGTTATTAACAACCTCAGCTAGAACCTACTCTAGAGGGGAAAACCAGTATTTCACTGTAAATGTCCACTGAAACCAAAACATTTTCCTTCTTTATTCTTGGGTTTCATATCCTCTTTTTGCATGTGAGTAAAACAAAAACAAAAGTCTATTGTCTGTTAAGAATGGGTAAAGTTTCAGTGAAAGACATTTTTCAGGCAAAGGCATAGAGTTGTACCCCGGAAACAGAGTTGAGACAAGGATGAAAGTGGCCACGAATATGAAACAAGAGAATAAGATCAGATTTGTGGTTCACATGAATTTTACCAAAGGATTTGCCTGGTATCTATCAACTCCTGTGCGGGGTTAAGGTGGAGAAGTATGAAAGATACCCTGTGACCTCCTAAAAGTAAGAAGCAAAACCACAATGAGATAGCACTTCATATGCACTAGGATAGCTGTAAGAAGAAAGAAAGAAAGAAAGAAAGAAAGAAAGAAAGAAAGAAAGAAAGAGAGAAAGAAAGAAAGAAAGAAAGAAAGAAAGAGAGAGAGAGAAGTGTTGGCAAAGGTGGAGAAATTAGAATTTTTATACATCGCTGGTAGAAATGTAAAATGGTACAGCCACTGTGGAAAACAGTTTGGAAGTTTCTCAAGAAGTTAAACATTGAATTACCATACAACCAAGCAATTCCACTCCTGGGTATCTACCCAAAAGAATTGAAAACAGGTACTGAAAATTAGAAAATTTAAATCTACAGATATAGAAATCAAAGTGGTGGTTGCCGAAGGCTAAGAGGAGGGGGGAAAAGGAGTAGCTGATTAGTGGGTGTAGGGTTTACTTTGGGATATTAAAACTGTTTGGGAACTAGATAAAAGTGTTGGTTGCAAGCATTGTGAATGTACTAAATGCTACTGAATTGTACACTTTAAACTGGTTAATTTTATGTTATATAAATTTCACCTCAATAAAAAAAAAAAGACAGGAAATATCAACAATGACAATAATAGCACAGGTTGCAAACAGCAAAGCCTTGAGTTTGTACAGTGGCCTTCAAAATGTGAAAACATCCAGAGTAAAACCAAAGTTTGGACAGAAGAGGGAGCAAGAAACACACAGAAATATAGAATTTATATGAAAAAAAAAATTCAGAAAACGCATTGATTTTTTTCCAGGATCATGTCACCACTCTTCTCCTTGAATGAGCTGTCTCCTGTAAAAATAGAGGAGAATAAAAAAATAAAGTTCTCAATACCAAGAA
>VSMD01119387.1:0-78520 GCA_008750895.1 Mirza zaza | reverse complement strand
GCTCAACTCCATAGTCAGCTCTTACACCTCCTAAGGAGGAGGCCAAATCGTCCTCCTGCCCCAATCCCTCTCTAGCCTTGTTTTATTTTCTGTGCATCACAGTCTAAAATGTGTCTCCTTGTCTATTCTCTGTCTCCCCCAGATAGATGGAAGTGGGGGAGCCTGGTACCTCGTCTGCCTCAATCAGGGTCCGTCCCCAGCATCTAGAACTGTGCACATTGCAGGTGCTCAAGTATTTTGGAATAAATGAATGAAATACAAATGCCTTATTAAAAAAAAATATATATATATATATATGTCTAATATTTGCAGGAGATATGCTGAGACCTTCGCAGTTCTCCCACACATATAATCTTCCCTATAAAAATGAGCAACCAGCTTGAAAAACATAGACAAAGCCGCTTGCTAAGTGACTGACTGCAGCTGCTCAGCTCTTGCAAAGAGTCTAAAGCTTGATGTTCAATCTGCAAATACCAGGTCTCTGCTGTTGCTGCAGGCTGAGATGGATATGAAGGGTTAATGTTCCCCCAGGGAGCTGAGGTCTTTGATTATGATCACACTAATAATTTTCTTTCCATTAAGATGTTGAAGCCTTTCAGCTGTTCTAAGGATGACAGTAACGGTTTTCTAAGTAGTGGGCTCTTCTGGTGTGAAAATGCCGTAGGTAATGGGAGGGAAGGGAAGAGAGAGAGAGAGGGACATGGCCTCTCACCCATCTATACATTCCATCAGTGTTGCTGTTGTGTTCTAGATGTTTTCATAGGAACACCATGGACCTTGGCAGAGTTTGCAAGGATGGTAAATGCGCTTTCACTATTTTTATTTCTACTGATTAAAAGCTGAACAGAGCAAGGTGAGACCTTGTCCTGAGCCTGAACCAGAGCTAACCAAGGGGCTGGGAGGCGAAACCATGCAACACTGACCCTCAGTTCCCTGCCTGACCAGAACTGGGAATGTGTGGTTGTGGCCTGGCGCTCCCCTCTCCTTTCCCTGACCTTCCCCCAGACCACACATAACTGGGAACACTGTCCTAGCCTCTGAGTGGCTTGTGGCTCTGCTGTGGCTAAGCTGTCCACTTTCCCTGCAGTGGCAGAGCAAGTGACCCGCCCAGCGGGAGTCAGAACCAGGGTGTGCCTGAAGGGGTCCCGGTGTGTGGCTGCTGGGATGGGGACAGCCCTGGAGGACACCGGGGAGGAATGCCACATCTCCTTTCCCAGCCTGGTGGGTCCCTTCCTCTTCTTCCTCTTCCTCCTCCTTCTCTTCACCAAGCCATATTCCTCCCTCCAGAGTGGCTGCTCCCCCTCCAAAGGACTCTCTCTACTCAACCTGGTCGCGGCACCCACTCTGCGACTCCACTGACTGCCTGTGTCTCTGTGAGGGGCCCGACTCCTTCCCCGGCAGCAGCCGCCTCTTCTGCCTCTGCAGGAGCCAGTCGTGCTTTCAGCAAAGAGCTGGACTGGAGCCGGGGGCGGGGCTGTCCACGAGGAGGTAGGGGAGGGAAGTGAGCAGAGGGGAGTCCTGCCTGCCGAGGGAGGAGGGGCTGCAGGGCAAGGGGAGGCCTGGATCCCAGCAGAGACCCAGGGAGAGGCAGAGAGAGAGAGGACGACGGCACCAAAAGGGGCTTTGGGATTTAAGAATTTGGAACTCGCCCAAGGACTTGGAGAGGTAGCAATTGTGGCATAGCTACAAAGGGGACAGCTAGATTGAGAAGAGTTGGCAAGTGAGTGAAGGGTGGTGACCAGCGTGGGTGAGATGCCCCTTTCCACACAGCTCACAGAGTGTGCCTTGATGTGACCAAGTATTGGGACCTTTAAAAATAGGCACGCCTTGTGGCTCATGATTTCCTTTCTAGGCATGGCATATAGACAAAGATGTAGACACAAGGATGTTTATCGCAGTATTATTTATAATTGTGAAAGTATGAAAACTGCCAAATGTCCAACATAAGGCATTAAAGATTAAATATTATTTAGCCATTACCATTATTATGATTATTGAATCATCTAAGATTACAATATCATGTTAAAGAAAACTTCAGGGTACAAAACACTATATTGTCTTATATATGAGCCAAAATTTGTAAAATAAAAAATTAGGATAAATCTATCTACCGTCTATCTATCTAGCTCTGTTGATAAAAAGACTGAAAGGAAACCTGCTACACCATTAGCAGTCAGTGGTTATGTCTGCATTGTGGCTTATGGGTGATTTTTATTTTCTTTGTTATATTTTTCTATATTTTCCAGCTTTCCATAGTAATTAGGAGCCAGGCTTATAATCAGGGAAACAGAAAAATCTGCTTTTAAAATGGAATGCGTCTGTGGTGAGAAAGTAGAAGCAAGGAATGAAAACTGTCTTTTAAGAAATTTCATGATAAAGGAGTAAGGAGAAAGAAAATGGTAACTCAAGTGGTAGTAGGTTTAGGACAGCTTGGCTTGGATTGATTTTATCTAATTTTTTTTTTAGAGATGGGGTCTCGCTATGTTGCCCAGGTCTCGCTATGTTGTCCCTCCTGGGGAAGCTTCTCTGACCCTCCCACTCAGGTCCAGCCTGTGCCCTAGGGTCCTGCCCTGACACTTGTCCCGGCACTGAGCAGAGTGTGCCGTGAGCCTTTACTTCTCTGTGTGAAGACAGGACCCTGCTTCTCTCTGCCACCTTGTCCCTCGCATCTGACCCGGTCTCTGTCACTCAGTGAGTGCCTGGGGAGTGTTTCATGAAGGAGGGAGTGATGCTCACAGCTTTTTCCACTCAAGGAGATGAGTAGGGTATGAGAACCAATACTTGTCTTATGTCTACTCCTGGCATTGGACAAAGTGTAGTATCCTAAGTGCTTTGATTATGCTATTTCAATAAGTCTCAGGTCGACACAGAGAGGGGGAGGTTATTACAACTCTTTTGCAGATTAGAAAACAGGCTTAGAGAGGGAAATAGTTCACCCAATGGTACCCAGTTAGCACACAGCACCCATTGCTAACTCTGGAGTCCCTATAGGCATGAACTATATTGTTACACACTCTCTCTCTCTTCAACGGAACTCCCTAGCGATTGCAAAGCCTAGGGAACTGGGAAGTTATTCCTTTGCATAAAAGTTTAGAATTCCTACCAAATAGCCTTATACCGCCCATGCATCTTTAAATATTTCTTATCTTCACAACAGGCTAAAAGATCCTTCCAGGCAGAAACTGTCTAATCTTTCTGCAACCTACGGTTCTTGGCAAGTTGTAAGTATTCTGTAAATATTTACTGACTTGATTATCAATCAAATTATTTGTGATTTACTAAGTGAAACTCTGATGGTGAATTCTCTGGTGTCAGGGGAGGAAGTATTTTCGAGCAGATGGCCTATTCCAGCACTCATCAAATTATACTAGATGGGTCATTTTCTAAGCACGGGGCCAGCCCTGAGGCTGCAGATAGAACAAATTTAAATTCATGATGAATTCATTAAAAATTCCAGGACAAGAAATCTTTCAGGAGCACTAATGACGTCCCCATTTAATACTAAATTAATTCTGTATGGTTTAAATGTTATTATAGTGAAGTGCAAACGAACATAATTGTGATGGGGCGCTGCTTCTGCACAGGAATCCATTAACACAGTCAATCATCACAGCTCAGCTATTCGTTAATGCAACTTGACATCTTCTATGTTGCATCACTTTTCTCAGTTCGTTTAGTCAACTCATATTTAGGGAGCACCTGTTCACACAATGCAGGGGATGGGGCGTTTAGAAAAACAACAGAAATGGAAGGTGGGCAGCTGCTCTGTGGGTCCCCGATGCTCCAGATGTAGTCTGACAACAACAGCACCTACTAAATCAGAACCTCCAGTTTCACAACATCCCCAGGGGATTTGTATGGCCATGGAAATTTGAGAAGCACCTGGAAATCACTATCATCCGCTTGGCAATATAGGACAGTCGAATGAGACACCTGTGCCTACCCTGATGCTTTATTTACTCCTGTAGCCCAAATCTCCCCACCCCACCACCCTCATAATCTCTTCACCTTACTCTATTTTTCCCTTTGTCCACTTTGCTCACTGATCCACTGCAGACAGGAAAGACTCAAGGGCCCAGATTCTCCGGATGCGCCTCTGGCCAGCACTGTTGGAGGCTTTCTAAGCACAGGACAAATATTTCTTAATAACCAGATGAAGAAGACATGGCTGGCTGCTCCCAGGGCCCAAAGACCCTTCCTCACCGGGTTTTGCCAGCTTGCCTCTTGTTCCGGGTCAGCAAAGAGCAATGTGGCATCTGCGGGCCTCACGGTTAGCATGACCATCTCACTCAGACCGGGACACCTAGCGGGTGAGGGTGGGGATAACTATGCATGATTCTGCAGCAGGTATAAATGGGGACCGTTTCAAATAACTATGACCTTACTTATGGAACCCACTGACCTCTATTATGGTCTACAATCCAGTTCCAGGAGGAGGACTCTGAAAGTTGTTTTCATGTTAGTTCTTTTGATATATACTCAAAAGATTTTAGTATATTTGCAGCAAAATATAGTATAAATATAGTATATTTAGTATATAGTATATTTACAGCAAAATAGTGTCAATTTTTACTCTGACATACTCTCATGAAATAAAGTTAGATCATCTAGGTTGTGAACTAGTATTTTAATTTCTATTTTTATTTCTGTGGTATACACTAATGAAATTTTCATTGGAGAGGGGGAAACATAAACATGTTTATTTTCCCAGAATTGGCTTTTATGCAGAAAGGGTTGCCTACCCCAGTGTCAAGGCAGAGGGACACAGGGAGTACAAGAGTGTGGGGGCAGGGGTGTGCGTGGCAGGAGGCAGCACCCCCCAGCGTTTCAGAGCTTGGGTTTGGCCGTGTCTTCTTCCTTCTTCTGCCTCTTGTCTGAACATGGCTGGGCCCTCTTTCTCAAAAAGCCAAAGCCAAAACAAAACAACAAAAACAACAAACAATCACCTCCCCCAAGCCTACCCTTTCTCCTTTTTTGTCACGAGTACCAAGCATGCATACATATAACTCTATTATATTATTTTTTGAGGGCACCATATTTGATATTTTTGCATAAGCATTTACCAATATGCTGTGGAAGAGAGACCCTTATCGTGTGACCTTCGGCAAAGCAGCGATTGATAGCGAATCCTGTCACTGGGACACACTACCTTCAGTGATGACGGTATAATGTAAGGCTTTGTGTTGTTCACCTACGCTGTCCTCTCAACTGGTTCTAAGGTCGTTGGAGAAGGGGTTGTGGCACATATTTTTGTCTAAGTCTGCACTCATTTTGTTGCAAGAGACAGAATCCAGTCTGGATGGCCATGGTCACACGTGGTCTGCCGAGGCCCACCCCTTCTGTAGGGGCCAAGGAAAGGGGTAATTCCCAGACAGGGGCTGGGACTGGGCAGGTGTCCCCAGATAGTCACCTATGTGTTCCCCCCTCACTCCTGGACGGCTAGCTTTTGGGAAGTGCCTATAAATATATATTAATTATGATTGACTAACGGGTGGGCCAGTGGGAGTAGTTTTCAGGGCTAATACTCAGATTTGCTCAGGAGACCCAGATACAGTGCTCAGTGCTTTGGGGATCAAAGCCCACACATAATCTATTTTCTTTTCCCTTTGAGTGCCAACCTTAGCTCCACCTTTTATTTTCTCTATTTCCACTTTCCCTCGTTTTGCATTTTTCTATACCTCCTTCAATCTTTTGTGTTCATAAACATGTGATCGTAGCAGTTCTCACTCCTCTTGCATACCAGATAACATAATATTAAGGTACTAACACTTGAACATAATATCTTATAGTCACAAGAACATATGAAAATGTTCATTTTCCCCCTAATTTACCCCCTAAATTAACATACTTTCTGCTTATGTGTTTGCCTTGCACAGCTGTTCACCATTTGAAGAGGCCATCACAATGCTCAGAAAATAATCAAAGAAAAACTACTTAAAAATAACATGTCTTTTTTTAAAATTAAAAAAAGAAAACAAAAGCCCAGTGCCCATGCTGAACTTGGAATGGTAATGAGCTCAGGCAGGAACCCAACTGCAACCTCCATGGCCAGCCCACCCAGTTGGGATATTTGCATTTTATACAAACCATTTTATGATGCTGTAAATCTTACATTTTTACAGTTACAGGTCTTAATCATCATGAAAACCATTTCTGCACGTATCTTTGGTAAACGGAATTAAAATTTCCACATGATTTGAAAATGCTGTCGTTAATAGCTTCTCTAGGGCTTTGTGGCTTGCTCTGACCTCCGATGATTTCATCATTGCTTAGGCGTATAAAAATCACAATTTAGGCTGATGAGGCCAATTTGAGTCACCAGGCAGTTTTCAGTCCATTTTTGCTGCTTTTTGATATTTTTCAAGATAGAAAAAGTTATTTTATAAGTAATCTGAGTATAAAATAACAGGCGATTAATAAACCCAGCATATATTATAAACACTGTATCTATTGCTATACTTGAAAGCATTCATTTGTAACATTTGATCATGATGCATAATCTGTAGTTTTTAAGTTGTGTTCGGTAGTTGGCTTTTAAACAAATCTGCTTTTCCATTTAGAACCTCTTTCTTAGAGACTTTTCACCTCATTCATTTGAAGTTTTGAACTTGTTCTTTTTATATTTGCTTTCTTTTTAGGTTGCAAAGCTTTTCGAAGTAGACTCCAGTAAATTTCTTAGATCTAGATAAGAATTTGATTTAAAAATTATCTTTGAGCTGTTTAATAACTGTACTTATGCACATTGTATGCTATTCTTCAGGGATTCTTCTGAGTTTTTCATTCACTGGTATTTTCTTTATCAATTCTGTATGTTTTGGGTAAAGAATATGAAGTGGAGGGTGGGTTCATAAGACAATAAATGTAACAAGCCATTCTTGTTTTAACCATGAAATGAAAGCTTGTGCTTCTTTGAAAACATCTTTTACACAAAGCAAAGTAATCGGTTATTTCTATGGCTACTACTTGCAGGGTTGATCAACAAATAGTGAATACTGAGCAGGAAGTAAAGTGGTCAACTAGCTCAGGGGTGGTGCCTTAAGGAGATCTTAAGGACCCAGGGTGGGAAAAGAGGTGAGTGTCCTGGTTGAAGTTTATAGATCCTTGTCTCACACCAAATATGTGTGTTTGTTGGAGTCTTGAGGTGGGGGAGATAGGAAACAGACTGTTAACTAAATTTCAATGAGAATAAATGGACATGGAAGAATGTGGACACATTTGTGAAGGGTGTGCTGCATCCTGCCTGTGTGTCCTGTAAACTCATCTTGTCCTTATAGTTTGAGACCGTAAGAGATGTTGAGTTTATGTAAGAATTTCCTAGCTGATCTTCCTATGTCAGCCTCATAACACTGCCCGGCTTTATGCTTCTTAAATGCAAATGTGATTCTATTATACTCTCTTTAAAATTCTTCAAAGTGTTCCTGTGGTTTGCAGGGAAAAATACAAATGATCTGGCAAGACCTCTAAAATTAGCATCAGTTGGCCCCTGGCCACCCCTCTGGGTGCATCAAAGCACTCCTCTATTGCCACTCCATTCCAGCCACGTGGTGCTTCATGGAGCCCTTGCAATGAACCAGTTTTCCTTTTGTGTGTATCGATCAGTGTAAAGGACTCTCCCTTCATTTCCCTTATAACCCCTTAGCAAACTCCTATTCATCCTTCAAGACCCAGTTCAAGCATTACCTCCATGAAGTTTTCCCTTATCATCAGCACTCTCCCAACAACTGAATCAGTAGTTTCCTCCTTGCTGACACAGCTCTGTGTCCTATCTCTTTCCCAGCACTTATCACATGACATAACCATTTTTCTCTAACTGGTTAGTGGTTCTCTTTTTGATTATAAACAAAGTCACATGAGAAGTGTAAGGTTTTTTTGGACGGTCAGCGCCAGAGAAAGAAAGACGAGCAGAGTGGAAAGGAGCAAGCAACGAGGCTTTATTTGAGTGCTCCCGGGCGAGGTTCAGGGGTCCCGAGAGAGGGGCCAGAGAAGTCGCGCCTGTTTGAAAGGGGTGAGGGTTTTTATGCTGTCTGAGGCATACTGGGGACTTTTGGTGGGAAGAGCTGGGGATTTTCTTCCATGGTCTTTGTCTGTTATTGAGAAATGGGAGGGGCTGGCAGTATGTGCAGATTCCAGAAGGAGGGGGTGGGGTGCCACCAGCCTTACAAGAAGATTGTTTTCAAAATACCTAATTCTTAGACAGCACTCCTGAGAATTCTAGGGTAGGGCCTGGAAATCTCTCTCTCTCTTTTTTAAGTGCTCAGGAGAACCATCACCCTGAACTGTGATCTCCAGGCAGACCAGGACTGGACCTTGTTCATTTTTTACGCGCCACCCATAGCAGAACAGTACTCAGTAGACTTCCAGTTATTGTGGAAAGGAGAGAGAGAGGGGGAGTGCAAGTGCAAGCAGGGGAGTTCTAGGTTTATTGGAAGAATCTTATTCTTACTCTCTGGGGAAAAAACTGCAAATTAATAGAGGGATTTTTGTGAAATAAAGCCTCCTGGTTTCGCTGTAAGGGCCAGATCTATCTCCCAAGAAGGTATGAACCAGAAGATAGATACACTTAGGAGGGTATACTAGTACCTGGTGAGCGTGTGGGTACAATCAAACCATGGAAGTCACTCCTGGTCTCCAGGTATCATATAATCACTGATCAGAGCCAACGACAGATAACATGTCAATCACCCTCTTCAGCACTTAGGCCTGCAGTACGTCACCTTCTCTGGTACCCTCACATCCAACTTAAAAGATCTTTCACATCTGCAAGCCACAAATGATTCCCAAGCCTAGCCAAGTATTCCCATTCTCAAAGCCATCTTTTGACAGTCAGGCGATCCTCATATCACTCTGCAGAACACATAGGTCTGCCTCACGGTGCCACTGGTCAGCCCATCCCAGGCCCAGAGCCACAGCCGGGCTAATCTGCTCTGATTTCAAAGGTCTGTGTAGGGCTGCGGTCTTGCAGAATAGGATTGGCCAAACAAGAGAAGATTCCAGAGTGGCATAAGAAAGAAATCTTTCCTATCTCTGGGGGTGCTTTCCAGCTACCCGAATAGTGCCATCATTTCCCTCTGCACTGAATACCAAGCACCACACCAATACCACTGGGGCCAAGCACCATGCAAAATCAGCCCCGCCGGGCTGCCAGACTGGTGCAGAAACAGGTCTTTCCCAACTGCTAGGGGAACTCATACTTCTGGTTTTTGCAGTCATTGGAAAGCGGACCTCAAGATTTTTAGCAGCCGAGATTCCCAGTATAACAAGTCTGGTCAGAGCTGTCTGGAATCACTAATGACTATGGGTACTTATTTATTTATTTATTTATTTTTTCAAAATCCATGCCCTGGTTATGGAAGGAAAACTCATTGTGCAGGGCCCTGCATTTCAAGCACAGGACATAATATAAGGAAGAATTATGATTGCAGCAACCCTAGCGCAACTCCACTTTGGGGCTCTGCCAGAGTTCCCATAAAACCCTCCTCTTTCTGGAGTCTACACCACACGCTCTCTGCAATCAATTTAAGAGGCTTTTATGAGATGTCAGGGCACGTTACTTAAAGCATTCCCATTTATTTTTCCTTACTTTATGTTTTTATTACATAGAATTTGAATTAAATCCATTTGGCAATGTTTTGCAGTGGGGGGGGGGGGCTGGGGGGGCCGTCAAGAAGAGGAAAGAAATCCGTAAAGGAGGGGAAAGCTCATGTGGTTGGGCTGCTTAGACCCCAGCAGCGGGGACAGAGACACAAGTGCCTCGGATGGGGAAGCACAGCAGCCCCACCCCCAACTTGGTGAGACGTGGAAAGTTCCTCATGTTTCCCTAAGGCTTCCTTCCCTGCCACAAGTTTTGGTATTTTTTTTTTAAGGGCTACCTCTGCATACCATTTTTCTGTTCCAAACCCTTCAATGATAAAACGTGCTGTCAGAATAAAGTCCAAACCCACATTGTGATATTTTTGATCATTGTGCTATTTGCCCTCAATCTGCCTCTACCACTTGACTTAGGTTCTTTCGTTTCTTGCTTTTTACTCCCCAATTAACCATGAAGTGCTTCCTATCCATGCCTCCTGCTCTCCAGCCTGCAATTCCTACCCCTCGATCAAAGTCTGGACAAACTCATCTCAGCCTCCACATTTCCCTTAATCCTTCCAGAAGGAAGTAGTTGCTTCTTGCTCTGAACGCTTATGACATTTTATCTGTGCTTCTTATGAAATTTATTACTTTTTATCTTGATTTACATGCCTTTTTTTTTTTTTTCAAAATCGTAAGTCCAAAATAAGAGTTGCCTGAATATTTTACCTTTGACTCACTCTCACTGCCTAGACCGATGACTCTGACATCAGAAGGATGAGGTATGTACGTGCTGAGCAGCTGTACATGTGCCGGGCCCACAAGCAAGTTGAGAGTCAGGAAATGGAGCTAACGTGCTTGCTTCAGAGGCTGTTCCCACAGTCACAGCTGCTCACGCAGCCGGCCTGGCAGTCACACAGATTCGCTTCACAGTGCCACTGGGCA
Organism: Mirza zaza; assembly: GCA_008750895.1. Lineage (NCBI taxonomy): Eukaryota > Metazoa > Chordata > Mammalia > Primates > Cheirogaleidae > Mirza > Mirza zaza. The sequence continues at coordinate 68,008 of VSMD01119387.1, read as the reverse complement.
GCCCGCCCCACGCCAAGAGCCACGGCCAGGCCGATCTGCTCTGACCTCAAGAATCTGCACTGGGACGGCATCTTGCAGAAGAGATTCAGACAGATGGGAGAAGACTCCAGAGGGGCATCAGAAAGAAATCATTCCCATCTCTGAAGGACTTTTCCAGCCACAGGATGAGTGCTATCATTTCTCGCTGTACTGACCACCGGGGTGGGGTTCATTTGGCTGCAGTGAAGAGGAGCCTGGTCAGCCAGAGCTGTTAAAATAGCTCATCCTAAGAACGCACACGGTGCTGCGATCAGGACAAGGGCCTTGGAGGCTGGATCTGGGACCTGATGAAGGGAAATGTTAATAGTTTACTCAAGACACAGAAAATGGAGCCACAAGGCCATTTCAGCTTAAGCCTCAGGCACAACTTAAGTGGAGCATGCTCACCCTAGAGGTCACAGCCTCCTGGTCGAGCAACTGCCAAAACATCTGCTGTTCCCTTCTGCTCTTTGCTGCTGAGCTGGGGGGGTCCCTGACCACGGGGCTCGTTTTAGACTGTTACAGCCAATCCCCTGACTCCAAAACTGCTTCAAGTATGATCACACCAATTGTAATGGTTGAAAAACAAATTTTGTAATCGTCTCCTTTTCTGATTTGTCCTTTTTTTCTTTAAAAGCTCAAACTTCGAACTTCTCTTTTTTTCTCTAGAGATGCAGTCCCCAACACCCTGGCCGCTGGCAGGTATCGGGTCCATGGCCCATTAGGAACTGGGCCACACAGCAGGAGGTGAGCGGCAGGAGAGCCAGCAAAACTTCTTCTGTATTTATAGCTGCTCCCCATCACTCGCATCACAGCCTGAGCTCCAGCTCCTGTCAGACCAGCTGCAGCATTAGATTCTCATAGGAATGCGAACCCTACTGTAAACTGTGCGTGCAAACTATCTAGGTTGTGCTCCTTATGACAATCTAATGCCTGACAATCCGAAGTGGAGCTGAGGTGGTGATGCTAGCACAGGGGAGAGGCTGCACATATAGATTATCATTAGCAGAGAGGTTTGACTGCACAGTAAATGCAATGCACTTGAATCATCCTAAAATTATCTCTCCCCTGAACCCCTGGTCCATGGAAAAATTGTCTTCCATGAAACTAGTCCCTGGTGCCAAAAACATTGGGGACTGCCGCTCTAGTGCACTTCCCAAGGTAACTTGGAAATGTTTCTGGGTTGTGGTCACTCAAATTTAGCTCAAATAAATTCTTTGTTGTTTAAGCCATGCCTCAGTTTCTTTCCAGGTCCACAGGACATCATTCTGGTATTCCACCTTGGCTGGACACAGGCACCCACTTCACATCTGGTTCTTTATGCCAAGTCACCAACAGGCCTCTTCACCGAGGCGAGGTCTCTTCAACCCTGACTCCACTGTGTGACCTTTTGACTGTAGCTCTTGCAACCAGCAGGTAAACTCACTGTCTTTGTCTTTCTTAATTTGAATTTCTGAGCAATGGAATTTGATGGGTCCAGCCCATCTCTGTAAGCCAGGGGATTACCATCCCCTGGTTGGCTGCCTTCCTTTGGTTCAGTCCACAGAGGCTGTGGCAGGGGGAGGAGTGTTCTGTGGGTGAATGCGATGAAGCTGACAGGCAGGCAGGCACCAAAACACACATGCTCCATTGTATTGGTGCTCAGCCTCCACCGTGACCTTGCGGCTGGGGCCCAGTGAGGAGGAAAGATACTCTGCTTCCCAGGCAGAGCAGCCAGAAAAACTTGGTGATCAGAAGATACGGCAGCTAATTTATCCCAATGTCAGGGTTCTGGCGCATTGCAGATGAGAGCTGGGGGAAAAAATGAAATAACTGCAAGTGAGTCTAGATTTGTTGGGGCTATGGTCTGAATATTGGTGTGCCCCCAAAATTCATATGTTGGAATCCAGTCCCCAACATGTTGCTATTAAGAGGTGGGGCCTTTGGGAGGTCCGTAGGTCTCGAGGGTAGAGCCCTCATGATAGAATCCATGCCCTTATGAAAGAGGCTTGAGGGAGTCTGTTTGTCCCTTCCACCATGCCAGGATACATACAGGGACTATCTGTGATGAACAGGCCTTCAGCAGATGCCGAATTTGCTGGTGCCCTGATCTTGGACTTCCCAGCCTCCAGAACTGTGAGAAGTGAATGTCTGCTGTTTATAAATTACCCAGTGTAAGGTAGTTTATTATAGTAGCCTGAATGGACTAAGAAAGACGGGAGATAAAAGCTAAAAACATACCCAAGGGAGGAGAGGAAGGAGGAAAGTGTTTTAAACACTTTAATTAGCAGCTGAGGCCAGAAGACAGTCTTTCTGAACTGAGTGATAACCTCAACACGGTATCAGAACCTCATATCAAGTTCATTTGGTTCTGCTATATTTTAAACTCATATCTTATCCTGTGTCCTCATTCTTAAGACATCTGAAGTTTGGCCTTGCATACTTAGAAAGAAGAAAACCTCATAAGATATTGCTTGATTCATGCTTGAGACACAGTCGTTTCTGACGGTCATTGTAAGTTTTGCCTCTGGAAGTGGCTAATGCTCATTCAGTTCTCACCTAATGAGCTCTCTGCTCTCAGCGGCTCTCCCTCCTTTATAATAACAGATGGAAAGCCATGATTAGCTGTTCAATCCGGTGACCACAAGCACCAGTTATTTCTCATAGCGGATTCAAGCAATCGCCCTCGTGTGTCTCTGAGAGAAGCGTCTGCAGGGATCCGATTGCAGGGTGCTAACGATCCTGGGTGGCCCCCAGCCCTCCCCCCTCCCCCTCCCTCCCATTGCCTTTCTTCTCTCTTTCTCCCTTCAGGAATGCTCTGGTTGAAAGGACAAAGCTAATAATGATCATAAGAGCCAACATCTATTGAATACTTAATACGTGCCAGGCACCCTCATAAGCGCGTTCTGTAATTACCTCATTTAATCCTCATGACAGCCCTGCCAGGCGGCACCATCCACATCTTTGTTATGCAGAGGGGACTCTCAGCAGAGGGTAGTTAGGTAACTTGCCCAAAATTACAGCCTTGGTAGGACCACACGGCCCTGGCAGGCCACCCCAGAGTTCCCCAGTCTTCCCACAGACCCCTATTTTATCTTTCATGTTCATCTCCCAACCCTGGGAATATAGTGGGGAGAGAGGGGGTGTGGGGGAGCAGGGTTGAACTTCACAGAACTTGCTAGATATGTGACATAAAGTGAGTTATGGAACCTTTCTGTGCCTCAGTTTCCTCATGTGCAAAAGGAAAAGAATAATAGTATTGATCTCAAAAAGTTGTTGAGAAGATTAGCTCATGCCTGGAACAGGTGAACAGCTCAGTTAGTGGGAGTATTACTGTCATGTTATCATTCTCCCCGCCAGGCCCATCCCGGAAGAATCTTGCTTCCCTGGGCGGCTATCGTACTAGGAAGCAATCTACACTCTTGTCTTGACTATTAGGGCTTCCTGAACTTTCCCTTCCTAAGAGACATACAAGTCTTTGACAAGAGGGAAGCTTTCTAGGGATGGATTTTCTGGATCTATAACAAGGTGCTAAAACGTTCTTAGATTGTGGCATGCAGTATTCGTTCATTTAATTTACACAACAATTTCTCAGATTTTACGAATGGGGGAACTGAGGCACTTGCCCACCATCAAAACTGGGTGAGTGGCAAAGCCAACATTCACAGCTGGGCACTGAGTCAGTGGCTCCCCCACCTCTTAGCACATAGAGTTGTAATGAAGGGAACAGGGAGCCATGGGGAAGTATCCTGAAGGGACCTAAGTTTAACGAGTGGGTCCCCGTCTTTGCGGGCTTTTTTCCACCGATCAGCCTGCTCCCCAACCCGGGTAGCCCTGCGGCTGGCACCAGCAGTGAGATTCAGCCCCCCTGCCCTCCCTGTGATCCCCACGAAACACACAGAAAAAATAAATGGCAGGAGAAAGCAAAATAACCTTTGTGTGGCCTGGGACATTTAGATCTGGGAGTTAATCCCTCTCTAGCACCAAGACGACAGAAATATGGGGTTATTATGGACTATATTAAAAGAGAAGCTTTAGACAAATTAAATTCACCCAGTTTCATTGAGCCAAGAATGATTGGCAAATGGGGCAGCCCCTACACAAGTAAGTTGCCGTCTGTTTACTCATCCATTTAGGTTACAGCTCGCTAGGTACAGGAAACCTTTAGGCTGAACCTAACATATGTAAGGAGGCAGCTTTAGGCTAAACTTAGCAGCCACTTCTTTTGTCAATTGATTTTCAATTTCATGTCATTTTCTATTTACTTTCTTGGGGAAAATTCCACATTCTGCTCTTCTGCCTTGCGGGTGGATGTCTTCAGATCTCTATCATGTCCCTTTATTATTTTCACTTTTTATGCTTAAAAAAATTTTTTTTCACTTTGTCATTTCCTGTGGCTTGTATAAGTCTCCCAGCCTCAGTTATCACCTCCCCTTGGGCAGCATTAAAATTCATACCTGAGCTCCAGCCCTGGACTGAGATCTGCTGTGGGGTTTTGCATCTCCTTACGGCTTCGGCTCTGTTGACACGGGAAGACCCAGGTGAGGAGACTTACTTTTTGAAGTCTGGTCACAACCTCGTGCTCAAAGCTCACTGCCTTTTACTTACACAGGTAAATCTTTTTTAAACAAAAACTTGAACAGTTACTTTTATCCCTCCCTGAAGAATTAAACTTTATCAAATTCACATGGTGTTTATTTTTCCAATAGAAAGAGTCTTAGCGGTCTTCACCCTGGGCATTGTAAACTGGAATAATTCCATTTCTTGCATCATCTTACTCAAAATAGGGGAGCCTCAGCCAACACAACCTGGGGGCTTCACTTGTCCCTGCCCTGCTTTACTCCTGCCTGAAAGGGCGTTTACCAGTGCAGTGCGACAGTGGGTGGGCTTTGCACTTCCCCATGGGGGGTAGACAAGCAGGGCCCTCCCATCCCAGAGCGCTTGGCTAATTCATGATGCAGCAGATGGTGAGCACCTGTGCTCTGCAGCAGGCTCCGCACTAGTCACGAAGATCGACTCGATGAAGAGACCCTCACAGGGAAGTAAACCACACCCCTGTCTCCATCCTCTGAGTTTGAAACCAATGGAGAGATATTTTCAGGAGTCTAACACACGGAAGTTAAAATATCAACTTTACTATTGCTAAAGCCTGGACTGAAGGCGCGCTCAGGTTTTCCACTGCCTGTGACGTTACAAACTCGTCCAACGGTTACCACAGGGCCTCCCCGCTGCAGCCTCCCCCAGAGTGCAGAGCATACACAGGGAGCTTCCCGCCGGCCCCTCCACCAGCAGCCCGGTCTGAAATAGAGAGCAAGGGCAGAGCCCAGCACCCAGGGGTCTCAGCGCATCGTTTGGCCCCTTACTCTTCTGCAAAGAAGGAACTAGAGGTGTGGTAGGAATGTTGTTCTGGCTGAAGCCCTCCACCTGGAAGCATGGCACCAGGAAAATGGAGATGCCCCCTAACAAACGTGCTCCCCCTCTCATGGAGGGGACAGCACAGCGGGAGACAGGAGAAGACATAAGACAATACAGTAATTGCTTTACAGAGCAGGTGGTCTCTGGGCTAAGGCCGGAGCATGAGCAGGGCCCCAGGTGCTGGGCAAGTTGCAAAAAGACTAGAATGCACTGAGGCTCAGCCCTGCGAGGCCTGAGATAAAGAGAGCGAGCATGGTAGGAGGGTGGGCATGTGGGAAAGGAAGGGACAGAGTTGGCATTCGTCTTTCTGGCTTTCTGATCACCAGTTGCCTCTCCCTCCATCTCCCTTGTGGCCAAGGAATAAGGAATTGAGCTTGGGACCCAAGAGGTAGATGTGCAAAGACTGTCTTGCCTGTGTGCCCACCACACGAATGCCTGACACATGTGGGTGCCAAGCAAAGATTTGTTCGAGTGCACATCTTATTGCTTTGGCCACTATGCACCCTGCCTGCAGCAGGCTGCGTTTCCTTTGTGCCTGTGTCTTTTAACCACGGAGACCCTAGTTTGAGTCACCTTCACACTTTCCTGAGCCTCAGTTGTGAGCATTCCAGAGTGATGTTTGCACAAAGCCCTATGCTTTTGGAAGCACAGCTCTCTGTAAATACAGAGTTTTATTATTAGAAGACATTGAATTTTAAAAATGTCAATTCTGGCCTTTTCATCCTGACAGAGTGTAACTCAAGTCTGCATACGATTTGCTCTTATCTTTCTGTTGCTGTGGTGTGGTAAAAAAAAATAAATAAGTAAAAAAGAAAAGAAAGAAAAAAGAGCCTCAGCTCTGTGCAGAGGGCAGGACTTCAGACAGCAGCGATCAAGGCCACAGTGCCCTGGGGGACCAGGCAGGCCCCGTGTGAGAGATGGAGCCCACCCAGCTGGGTCCCTGCTGCCCAACTCCTGGGGAATGTCCTGGAATATAGGTCCAGTGTGCTTGTCAAAAGAAGGCAGAAATCTGTATTTTATGCAAAATCTCCTGAATTTTAAATATGGAGCTCAAATTTTAAAATGCTAAACAGTAAAGAAAACACACTATGAAGGTCAGACATGATACATCTGTGGACTGAATTTGCCCTCCCCCTCCTCCCCCAGCCACTGGCTTCTGCTCCACGGCAACTCGGCCCTAATGCCAAGTTTCAGTACCCAGACCCTACTGCGGGAAGGGAAGCTGAGGTCTCAAGGAGGTCAGCCTCGCTCGCCCAGGGGAGTCAATGTCTGTGCTGTGCATGATGTTTCAAACTGCTAGTTCTTAACACCTTCAGCCTGACACTAGTGTTCCAACTGGGAGGCTTGTCCTAATTAAGTTTTGTGCCCGATAATGTTGATTCTCAGCCAAATAGGGAGACCATGGGGTGAGGGACACTGAGCAGAACGTGCCCATCAGATAGCCCTTGGTTCAGATCCTGATGCCACTGCTTATCGGCTGTGGAATTAGGGCAAATCATTTAACCTTTCTGGGCCTCATCTGCAAAAGAAGGAGGGTTGTAATCCCTATTTCAAAGGATGACTGCAAGAGCTACTGCAAGAAAAGCAATGAGCACCTGCTCTGTCACAGAGCAAAACACCAGAAAGAGAGTGCACTCATTTCTCAATGTCCCCAACACGTAACCCCAAGGAACACATGGGAAGCCAAGTGGGCAACTCTTAGGGAAAGAAAAGTAAGAAGGAGGCCAGGATCAGCCAGCACTTTAGGAATGCCCTAAATTCTCAGCAGGTTGCTGATCTAACTAGAAAACGATTTGGCATACACCTCACTGGCCTTCTTTACTGATGAGATCAAATTACCTTTTAGGACGAAGTTAGGGGCATGGAGCCCTTGGCATTCACCATCAGCCCTGCATGGGGAGACAGTGGTTCCTTCTCTTGGACGGGGATCATTTCCCTTCCTCCTCCTGGGCTTGTGCAGAGCTTGAAGTTACTCTCTCGTGGCATGTGTTATTCTACCTCGTCTTTCAGTTGCCTGTGGACAGATCTTTCTGCCCCATTAGAAAGTAAGCCGGCCGCAGGTGGGATTGAGGGCAGCAGCTTCTGTGTCTCCTTCATCCTTGTAGCTCCCTCTTCCTCTGTCAGCTTGCCTGGTAGCTGCCAAGTAATAATGCTAAACACAACAAAATGCAAAACCTCTATTAAGGGCTTAGGCCGTAAAGCATTAACACTGTAGTGCCTAAATTCCCTACTCTTCATTCCCATTCCAGCATTTATCCATTAGCAGTTTTCATGTACTTTTCTGCTTTAAAGCTCTCAATAATATTGGAATTATTGGCTCCATCACTAGCTTGGTGTCTGTCTTCCCCATTACATTATAGATTCTTTAGGCACCCATTACAACTTCAAACATAAAATGTTGGAAATAATGGACTGTGAGAAATAAAAACTAGGTCTCTTAAAAATAAATTTTTATATTTAGGCAAAATTCACGTAACATAAAATTAACCATTTTAAACTACACAATTCAGTGACATGTAACACGTTCATGTTTTGTGCAACCACTACCTCTATCCAGCTTCAAAACATTTTCATCACCGCAATAAGAAATCCCATAGCCATTAAGAAGTCCCTCCCGATGCTCCCCTCCTCCTAGCTCCTGTGTTCTGCCTGTATAGATTTGCCTATTTTGGATATTTCATATAAAAGGAATCATATAATGTACGACTGCTAGGGCTTGTTTGTCCCCACCAAGACTCATGTTGAAATTTGATCCTCAGTGTGACAGTCTTGAGAGGAGGTACTTAATGGGAGGTGTTTGGGTCATAAGGACTGGTCCACCCTGAATGGCTTGGTGCCATATTTGCAGTAGCGAGTTCTCCCTCCTGAGAGACTGGATTAGTTCTCTGGGAATGGATTTGTTTCTGCAAGAGTGGGTTTTTAGAAAGCGAGTTCCTCTTCCTGTTTGGTCCCTTTTTGCATGTGTCTGCTTCCCCTTTGACCTTCTCCACCGTGTTATGACACAGCACAAAAGCTCTTACCAGAAGCAAGAGCCATACCCTTGAACTTCTCAGTCTGCAGAACTGTGAACTGAAGAAACCTCTTTCCTTGATAAATTACCCAGTCTTAGGTATTCTATTATAGCAACACAAAATGGACTAAGACAGTGATATTTTTGTGATTGGCTTTTATTTAGCGTATGTTTTCAAGCTTCATCAGTGTTGTAGCATGCATCAGTTTATCATCCTTTTTATGGCTGAGTAATATTCTATTACATATGTGTACCACATTTTTGTTTATTGATTTCTTTGTTGATGGATACTTGGGTTGTTTCCACCTCTTGGCTATGATAAATATTGCCAGTATGGACAGTTGTAGGGAACTACTCTTATTCACCGTTGTATACCTGAGGCAGTAGGTGTGCAATAAATATATTAAATAGTTGGGTGGCTGTTCAAAAAATGCTTGTAAAAAATACGAAATACCAAAAATACCAATGTAATAGATTTTAATCTCTCAGTTTAAAAAGTTGTGTTACCTCTTCTCCAGCTCCAAAGAAAATAGCTCACACTGTTTTGGTGCCTGACAGATGTTATGGGAGTCAACAGGAATGCTAATTGGGCAACAATGAAGAAGAAACCAAGGATGATGTTCATTCCAGAACCTGTTATGGTTGTAGCATTGGATTTCACAGAGTCATAGATAAATTGAATAATTTAAAGACAGTGTGTGTTTTATATGTTCCTCAGCTCCTGCAGAAATCCAGAAAAAGAAAACAAGAGTTCTCAAACTGGAAAAGAACCTCACGTCATCTCCACTCCTGCTCCAACGAGCATTGGAACTGCTGCCCCAGAGCCAGCGGCTGCATGGGGGGGCGGTGGCCCCACAAAAAGACAGGTGTGCTGAGGGATGATAGGCATCAGGCTGGCTCCGTGGAGGGAAGGCAGCAAGCTGACCTGGAGCCAAACAGAAGAAGCTGTGAGCAGAATACTGACAGGCCCTGGGAAAAGAGTGACGTGGTGGCATATCAAAGAATAACCACACTGTAGGAAGAAAAATCGGTCCTACATTGGCCTTTTCAGTGACACCTGAACAAATTGTCAGTAACTATTTTCAAGGTGTTTGTGTGAATATAAAGCACGTCCTGGTTTGTGACACATTTTGAAGTGTAATGAATCACACAGTTATGTCTTTAGAAGGCCCCGAATCCGAAAGGACTGGAGTCCCCGTAAGAGGAAGAGAAGAGACAGAGACACACGGCATGTGAAGGACAGCACCACGTGGAGACGGCAGCAGACATTGGGGTGGCACATCTGCAAGCCCAAGAACACTGAGGCAGCCAGGAGCCACCGCAGCTGGGAGAGGCACCGAAAGGTTCTCCTTCGGAACCTCCCGAAGGAGCCAATCCTGCAAACACCTGGATTTTGGACTCTGGCTTCAAGAACTGTGAGAAAATAAATTCTTGTTCTTTTAAGCCACCCTGGGAAACTAATCCACCACCTATGACAAAAGTGAATATTTAATTTTCCTGAATTTTCCAAAAGTCTGGGGCTCCTTGGCCATGTGCTCCCTGAGTCCCTCATTGCAGGGTCCACGTTGTCCTGCTCTGGAGTCAGACTGTGATGACCAGAGAGATCAGGCAGAGGGGATGGAAGGAAGAGGTGAATGGACTCTTCTGGAATGCTCTTGGGTGGATAGAGACGATGACAATAACAGTGTGATCAGATCTTACAAACAGAGAGGACCAGGAAAGCCTGAAGCTTCTGGAACATTTACAGATCTTTCCCACACATGTCCACAAAACCCTACACTCTCCTGTAACGGAGCTGGTGCCTCTTTTAAATGCTGAGATATGTTGTTTGTTATCTTTAAATGGGTCATAGTGCTAATCAGATACTGGCACAGAATTGATGTGTGGGAGTTTATATAACTTTAAAACTTGCTGGTGTCAAATTGTGCATTCCAAACCTCTTTGCTGTTTACCTTTCTATTTCATTCTTGGGAAAACAAAACAAAAACAAAAACACCCACACATACAATCATTGAGCTCTCTTGAAATATCTTAATCCTTTATCAAAATCAAATTCCAATTTCAAACCTTCAAAAGCTTCTATCTTCTTTTATCTGCCTTCCTTGAGCCAGCTACCTCTTCACTCCCTTGCCTGTCAGTCCTTTTCTATAAAAGATAAATCCACTTTTAAGTGTTTGACCTTGAGCCTGGAAGATGGAGGGAAGACAGGGAAATAAGCAGAGCCTGATAAAGACACCACAAACTCACTCCTGGGGCTGGGCAGACGTGTCTTTTAGCGACTTTCAGTTTTCCTCCTGGGTTTTCACGCCTTAGGCCAGAGTCATCAGATAAGTAAGTACCCAAAGCAAAACCCAGTGTGGGCCTGTGGCTGAAAGTGGCCACACCAATTTGGAAGTCTCTTTTAAGGATTTGATCCTGCCATTCTTCAGGCAGGGGTTGCCATGGTAACTCCCTGCGGGGGGGGGGGGGGGGGGGGGGGGGGGGGCATTTTCATCTAGACAGAGACATTCCCACACTCAGAGATGATTGGTTAAGAAAATCTATCTTGACAAATAGTTGGTATTTTAATTTCAGGCAGAGTCAGAGATTCTGCCTGCAGCTCCGAGTGCCCCTTGAGCAGGAGAATGCCAGTGATCAAAGTAACCCCTGATGCCTGCAGTCAGACCCCAGTGGGGTCTTTTTGGGAGGACTCTCCTTAAGAAAGCAGCCTGGTCAGCTGGAGACCCTGCAAGTGCAGTTAGGAGCAGAGGCAGTGATGTTGATTCCTCCTAGAAAGGAAAGCCTGTGCTCACTCTCTTTTACTCACACACTCATTCACCCTCCCCAACTCTCTCTTAGACTCTTCCTGTCTTTCCAAGCTCTTTTTCTCTTAGGCAATATGCCATGCTGGCTTTTGGATTCATTTGAACATGGGATTCAATCCCTTGATTGTAAATCCTTGTTACTTAACCTCTGTGGGCCACAATTTTCTCATCTGTTAAATGGAGATAATAAAACTTGTGGTGGAAGATACACAACAGTAAACAAAAGCCATCTGCAAGTTGCTCAGCACAAAAGGAGCACAAGGCTAAGCAATGTTGGTTCCTTCCCCTGTTATAACTTTTCTTTTGTAGTCTTTGTGCAAAGAAGAGTAACTGCAAATTAGAGATAAATATGTCATCTCTATAGTTCTGTGATGATTGGCTGAAATTAAAGCTTTTGATAGTAGTTATTGCTCAAATGGAGGAGACACTCTCACAGGATGAAGGCGTGATATCCTTCCAATAGAGTTGGAATGGGGTGAGCAGAAATATCAATTAGTCAAAATAATCTTGCTATGACCACTTGTGTGAGTCCAGACTGCTGGAGGTGGGGTAGGAGGAAGGTCAAAAGTGTCACAAATACCACAATATGAACGTACTTAATGCCACTGAACTGTACACTGAAAAATGGCTAAGATGGTAAATTTCATGTTATGTGTCTTTTACCGCAATGTTTTAAAAACGTGTCACAAACGGTTTCCTGGGGATTTTATTCCACACGAAATAATAATGATAATAACATAAAATGCAATTAATACATCAAACTAAGAAATAAATCCATTTAGGTTTTTCATTAATAATAACAGTGACGTGTTTCACCTGAGCTTTGCAAAGAGAAAAGGTGCTGTAAATTTTGAAAAGCCAATTAGAGAATGGAAAGTCATTAAATCCCACAGATTACAAACCTCTTTTCAAAGATTCTTGAACCAGGATCTTATGCACACACAGCACCTGTAAGGCTTCAGGCTACCTTTAAAACATCGGCATTTGGTTTTCTCTCTAAATGTCTTCATATTTTATCCCTGGAGGTAAATTAACCTCCATGGAATTGTAATGTCATTAGACGACTGTTAGTTTTTGTTGGGACCGGAAAATATTTAAGGGCTTCTGGCTTCTGCTACTACCCGGGAACCCCATTCCAGAGAATACAGCCTGTTCCTGGAAGAAGACTGCTCGCTCCTCACCCATGGGACAGGCTCGAGTGAAGAACTAGGTCCTGTGCTTTGCTTTGTTGGGAAACTTTTTATTACTGATTCCATCTCATTACTTATTATTGGTCTGTTCAGGTTTTCTATTTTTTTATGATTCAATCTTGGTAGGTTTTTTGTGTCTAGGAAATTATCCATTTCCTCTAGGTTTTCCAATTTGTTAGTGTATAGTTGCTCATGATAGTCTTTTTTATGATCCTTTGTATTTCTGCGGTATCAGTTGTAATGTCTCCTTCTTCATCTCTAATTTTATTTACGTGAGTCATTTCTCCATTTTTCTTAGTTAGCCTTACTAAAGGTTTGTCATTTTTGTTTATCTTTTGAAAAGACCAATTCTTCATTTTGTTGCTCTTTTGTATTACTTATTTAGTCTCTGTTTTATTCATTTCTGCTCTGATCTTTATTATTTCTTTCCTTCTACTAATTTTGAGTTTAATATATTCTTGTTTTTCTAGGTCCTTGAGGTGTAACATTAGGTCCTTTAATTGAATTCTTTCTGCTTATTTGCTGTAGGGCATCTACTGCTTTCAACCTCTCTCTTAGAACTGCTTTTGCTATATTCCATAGGTTTTGGTATTCTGTGTTTCCTTTTCCATTTATCTCAAGACATTTTTAAATTTCCTTTTTAAATTTCTGTATTGACCCATTGATTATTTAGGAGCATATTGTTTAATTTTAAACAGTATTTGTACAATTTCCGAAGTGTCTCCTGTTATTGATTTCTAGTTTTATTCCATTGTGGTCAGAAAAGATACTTGACATGATTTGATTTGTAATAATCTGTTGAGATTTGTTTTGTGGCCTAACATATCATCTGTCCTAGAGAATGGGCTATGTGCTGTTGAGAAGTGTACTCTGCAATTGTTGAATGTCAAGGTCTGTAAATGTCTGTTAGGTCCATTTGATCTAGAGTGTGGTTTAATTCTGATGTTTCTTTGCCTCTTTTCTGTCTGAATGATCTGATCTGTTCATTTGCTGAAAATGGGGTGTTAAAGTCCCCTGATATTATTGTATTACAGTCTATCTCTTCCTTTATCAATATTTGCTTTACGTATTTAGGTGCTTCAATGTTGGATGCATAGATATTTACATATGTTGTATCCTCTTGACCCCTTTATCATTATATAGTGACCTTTCTTTGTCTTTTTGTATAGTTTTTGGCCTAAAGACTATTTTATCTAATATAAATATAGCTACTCCTGCTCTTTTTCTGGTTTCCATTTAAAAATTGTTTTTATAAGGGTGTCTTGAAGGTTGATTGTGTTAAATTACCACTTAAAATGGCAAGTGCAGTAAATTATTTAATAGATCTTCCACTGCAGCGTTTGGGCTTTTGTTTTCTTCAAATTAAAAATAATAATAACAAAAAAAAACAATTTCAGCAAGACATCGTTCGATGTTTTTCAAGCCTGTGGAGTTTCATTCCCAGCTCTACCTCCAGAAAAAAAAAGCATGTCAATCATGTAACTAAAAGGAGCTGAGAGGAGGAAGAGCTTTCCAGGGGAGCTCCTATCCCAGGGACAGGACAGGTGCTAGCAGTCACCAGGTGGCTTCTCTATTCTAGGAGTGAACGAGGCTAGGGCACAGTGTGCCAGAGGTGAGACGCCATCTTGGCTGAAGAAGATGACACTACACACTGGCCCTGCATGACATGGATGAGCCTGTTCCTGCCACCTGGCTCATAGGCTCCCTTTAAGATGAAAAGAATAGCATTTCTCAAGCTCCTTATACATGACAAGTGCTTTATGCACCTTATCTTTCTGAGTCCTCCAAGCAACCCTGTGCAGTAGGAATAACTCTGCTCATCTCCTTAAAGTGGAAAATGGCACTTGGAAAAGTAGAAAATGGCACTTGGAAAGTGGGAAAGTGCTGAAATTGTTTTTATTTTTAATTTGAAGAAAACAAAATCCCAAACCCTGTAGTGGAAAAGCAAGTAAATAACCTGTGGAAGTTAACCCAGATGGTGAAACAGGGGGCCAGCAGGACTCCAGAGCCCTCCCTGCTTCTGGTTACACCACAAGCTTCATTTGGAAACCTCAGAGGAGAAAGCACAGCAGCTCATGATAGAGGAGGCATTTCCAGTTCAGGTGGAACAAAGGAGAGTTGGAAAGCAGCAATGAAATCTGGCCCTGCTAAACAAACCAAGCAACCAGTGGACGCCAAGTCCTGGGAGGCTTTGAGCGCAGGATGAGGCTCACTGCCTATGGTGCATAATTAATGTGGAGCCACTGAAGATCTGTGTGGAAGGCAGCAACAATGCCAGATCTTTAGGAAGGCTCTTCCCACGGCATTCTGGGGACAAACCCAAAATGAAAAAGGCTTTAAGAGAATGTCAGTGGTTTGGTGGTTGATGTAAGTATCAGAGTTTGGACTATCTCTGGCTTCTGGGCAGTTATACTTTCTTTCTGTACACCTGTCCTCTCATGGGATGAGGCAGCATAGTGAGCTGGTCATGAGCTCTACCAAGCCATGCCTCTTTGCAGCTGTGTGATTTAGGGCAAATTACTTTCCCTCTCTGTGCTTAGCTTCCTCTTCTATAAAATGGGCATCATACTATGCATCTCATAGGGTTATTGTGAAAGATATATAAGAAAAAAAATTATTTAACTCTTGGTAGAGTATTACACATCTATAAATGACAGCCATTATTCTCACTATTAGGAATGGGTAAAAAAGCAATTGCTGTTTCCATATACCTTGACAAATAGGTCCAACCAGAGTCAAATCTATGAAGTGAAATGAATCTTTCATCTCCTTTCATCTCTAATTCCCATACCCCAAACTCCAAAGGCCAATGGTTATTTTGTAACTTATTTGGTGGCAAAACCTGACCTGAAGTCAGGGAGGCTAATGATAGGCTCTATCTTACTTAAAGACTCACACATTTTGCTCCTGAAGTGTTCAAGTGTTTGCTGATGGGGGTTTTAGCTCTTGCTGAAAGGTGCCCAGTTACTCCACCAAACACTAGTTTAGAAGTTGCTGTGAAGGTATTTTGAAGATGGATGAATGTCTGCAATCAGCTGACTTTAAGTAAAAGAGATGACCCTTTACTTGTAGATGGGCCTCTGTATTGGTTTGCTGGGGCCACCATAATAAAATACCATAGACTGGGTGGCCTAAACAATAAAAATTTATTTCTCACAGTTTTGGAGGCTGGGAAGTCCAAAATCAAGATGGTGGCAGGGTTGGTTTCTCCTGAGGCCTCTCTCCCTGGCTTACGGAAGGCCACTTTCTCACTGTGTCCTCACATGGCTGTTCCTCTTGCTCTTACCAGGATATCAGTCCTATCAGATTAGTGCCATACCCTTATGACTTCTTTTAACCCTAATTACCTCTTCAAAAGCCCTGTCTCAAAATACAGTCACATGGGGGTTAGGGCCTCAACATATGAATTTTCAGAAGACACAGTTCAGTCCACAACAGCCTCATCCAATCATCTGAGGGCCTTAAGAGCAAAAGTAGGTTTCCTGAAGAAGAAATTCTGCTTCACGACTAACATAGAAGTCCTTCCTGAACTTCCAGCCTGTCCTATAACTTTCAGATTTGCCAGCTCCCACAATCACATGAACCCCATTCTTTAAATCAAATCTCTTTATATATTCCATATGTATATTTATATCTGTAGATGGTATATATCTATATGTATATTGCATTGGTTGTATGGATGAATTTTCTCTAAAGGACCCTGACGAAGACACTATGTATTGACAATTAGCTCAGTTTTTCTCTAAGAATCCTGAGAGGCAACAGGGGAAATTTATTACTCCCTATTTTCAGAGGTTCAGCAGGTCAAAGAGACTCTGTGACTCTCGGGGATTAGAAAGCTAGAGGGTGCAGTGCAGCACACACCTGTCTTCTGGCCTATCAGAGCTTTGCAAAGCCGTCCTGCCCAGCAGCAAAGGTCTGGGATATGAAGCATCAGGGCACACCTGAAGGCACAACCTAAGTGGAGTTGAGTTGAAGAGAAAGTGGCGGGAATGTCGGTTCTCCAGGGTAGCTTACTGGAGTGTCCTATGTGTCCTGTACCATAGGGACTGGCCCTTTGAAAGTGAGCCCCATTTGATTAAATGGATACTCATTTTATTTCCCCAGATAACACATTTTCTCAATTGGTGGTGGTCAGTGCTTCCTGACACTTTATCTTCTTTATCTTGTCCTTCGGCCTTATAAATGATCTCCATCGTGACTCTGAGCTACTAATTAAGTCTGCTAAGCACTGTGAGTTTTCTGCCTCCAGCAGTGCTGCAGAAATGAAGGGTTTTGCTAGTAAGTGACTAATCTGTCTGAATATACCAATTATTGCATGAACTGTTAAAAGCTTTTAGAACATTCTAAGAACATCTGAAGAATACCTTGATAATGAAATATCGTCTCCATGACTGCCATTTTTATGGTCAGTAGAAAGTTTCACACCAAAAGAAAACCTGCTTCCGTGTTAGACACATCAAAAAAGATTACCCAAACAATGAGAATGAATGAATGCACTTATGTGTCTGGCTAGGTTATGCTACAGTAACAAACAGCTCCCCAAATGTAGCAGCTTAAAGCAACAAGAGTTTCTTTCTTACTCATGCTGCATATTCATGCGAGGGTCTCTGTTCTGGGTCATCCTCGTATTGGGACCAGGGCTGATGAAATGACTCCCGTCTGTGCATTTCTCATTTGCTGTGCAGAGGGAAAAGAACACTCTGGGACTGCTCACGTGAGCAACTGAAGGCTCCACCCAGCAGTGAGGGGCGGCCCTTCCACTCACATCTCATTGGCATGAACTGGTCACATGGTCCTGCCCAATCACAGGGGCTAGGAAATAAAATGTTCCCATGTGCCTAGAAAGCAGAGATCTGGAAGTATTCAGTGTACAGCACTAATAACCACTACAACACCATATTATTCTTAATAATTACATATTTCTCTCTCAAACCAGGTTGCGAGCTCCTCAAGACAATGAGCTACATATCACAGTTCATCCCTCAGTGTCCCTGGGGGACTGATTCCAGGACACCCGGTGATACTAAAATCCATGATTGCTCAAGTCCTGCATATAAAATGGCATAGTATTGGCATAAAACTATGCACATCCTCCTGTATACTTTGAATCATCTCTAGATTACATGTAATACATGATACAATGTAAATAGCTGTTATACTGTGTTTTTCATTTGTATTGTCTTTTACTGCTGCATCATTAGTTTTTATTTTTATTTTTAAAAATATTTTCTATCCAAGATTGGTTGAATCCATGGATCCAGACCCCAAGGATACAGAGGGCCAGCTGTGCTCCCTTTGGCACCCCAATGCCTAATAATCTTCAACAATTCCTGAAGGGGACCAGTAAATGTTTGATAAATGAATAAATGAATGGCCTTTCACTGGTTTCCCTTCCATCTTGGATTTTGCTTTAAATGAAGGGAAAGTAGCTCCTTGGCTATAAGTAGCCACCTTAGATCTTGTCAGAGGAGTTTGGGGGGCTATTTAAGATAAAGCCCAAAAGGAGCCCTGCTGCAGTGTTAGTGACAAACTCAAGGCTAGAGGTCAAGGGTCACTCAGGCATGATTTTGTCATCTGAATATCCCAGGCCTGCTCTGCTCAGACACTATGTGGCCAAGGTCAGATCAGGACTACTCATTTGCAAACATCTCTCTCTGGTCATCCAGTTCAAGTGGCTAAAATTTCACCACTAGAGAACAGCATGAGAGAGGCAAGGCGTGATCGCTTTTAGTACTCAGCTCCCTGTGTGAGAGCTGACATGTTCAAACTTTCAGAGGAGACAGTTTGATCAAACCCTCTGCAATGTGGCCACGCCCATCTAAGTTGCAAGAGATTGTGGGAGACTGAGAAGCCAACAAGTGGGAAGAGATGTCTGTGCACACAGAGGAAGGGCCTCCGTGGTGCAGGATGTGAGGGGCTGAGCATCTGGAGGCTGATGGGGCTGGGCACCTAGCTGGAAGGCAAGGATGTGGCAGGAGGGAAGTCCTGGGAAGAATTGTGCCTCCCTCACAGTGATGGCAAGAGCAACTGGGCCAAGGCCATGTGCCAGTGAGGCAGGGAGGCCCAGCTGGAGGTGCAAGGGCACCAGGAAGGGCACTTTAACCAAAACAACGTGGTTAGACTTTGGAGACAGATAGGTCTGGGTTCAAATTCCAGCTCCAGCTGCAATATTCCTTGTTATTTAAACTTGGGTGTGTTCTTTATTTTCTTCAAGGCTCAGTTTCATCTTCTATCAAGTGGGATTAGCCATATCTCATAAGATTTAGGAGATGGCATGTTGTAAAGCGCTGAGCTCGGAGCAGGGCAGGGGACAAGCACTCACTAAGTGGGACCATCCTTTTATCCTCCTCCTGCCCCGACTCCTTTCTAACCCACCCCTCAGACACACACACAGACACACAATGAGAAAATTCTGTTTTATAGATATATCACTCCGACCTTAGGAGTCTTTAGATCACTGTTTTTCCAGATTTTTGACCACAACACACAGTCAGAGATACATTTTCACAAAACCATGTGTGGGCTGCTGGGGCGAAAGGGGTGCAAACATTGGGCTCCACCTGGTCAGGTTGAACATACAGGAATGACAAAGCCAACATCTCTGTTCTGTACAGCCAGAGGAACTCCTTCAAAGGCATGCCAAGGGAGTGAGGGCAAAGGTTCGTAGCAGCGCTGCTTGTAAACACCTGATCTGGAGTAAACTCCACGTCCATCAACTGTGGAGCGGTGTGATTGCAAGAAGAAATGCTATGCATCAGTGAAAAAGAATGAACTCCAACTGCACACTTCGACAGGGATGGACCTCACAAACATAGCAACGACTAGAAGAAGCAAATCTTGGAAGAACAGTTGCATAAAGCTCAAAGACAGGCCAAACCAAACTCTATTTTTCCTGGTGTATATACATAGGTGGCAAAATCATACAGGAAAACAGGGGATTATTATCACCAAAGTCAGGATGGTGGCTGTCCCTGGGTGTAGGGGGAGCAGGAGGTGAGGAGGGCCCAGAGACGGCTTCCAAGGCACCAGCTCTGTTGTGGCTCTTAACCAGAGCGGTGGGAATTCAGGTTCCTGCTTTATTAGACTCTGAAATAGATCAATTGTATATATACTTCTGGGAGTCTAATATATTTCACAATGAAAATGAAGGCGAAAAAATAAACAGAAGTACAGCTTATGTCTCACCCCAATACACACATTCATATACCTGTGTGTATGTGGAACCACTAAAACAGAAATCTCGCAAAGAAACCTACCTTTATTACATGAAGTATCCTCATAATTTTATTCTTTCTATTTGGTTCAATTGCATGTTTTTCATACTAGTTATAAACTACTAACTAAATTGATTTCAGAACCCGCTAGTGGATTATGACCTGTGATTTAAGAGCACTGCTTTAGAGTAATGATAAATACCAATATTCTACCTTGCCTGGATCAGGAAGGCTATTTGAAGTATTTGGCAAAGTCCAATGTAACCGGGGCAGCCCTTTTTCCAGGAAGGGATTTTCCTCTTTTGCTTCCTCATTTGCATTTGAACAGCAGAGCTTTTCCTCTGGGGAGCTCGTGCAGGAAGGGACTGCTGGTTATTGTACTGCAGACAGAACCAGGCACACTTATCATCTGATTCAAACAGCCCAGGGAAAAAAGGACCAGATGCAACAGTTTGGGGGCTGAGTTCCTGGGGTAGAATAGCAGTGTCGCCAAGGGACGAACCAAAGTATACCATCAGGAAATAAGCAGCAGAAACTACATAGATGCAGCCAGGAGTGAGAACTGTAGCAGGTGTGTTTGGAGGACAGGGAATGCTGAGATGAAAATGGAGCTGTAATAGAGCATCCCATGTAAGAGCACTTTGTTCAGGAGCCGTCCTGTTGTGGTTGGCAAATTACGGGGAGGGAGAAGGTTGTGGGTGAAAGAACTTCTCGCTGGCCGGATAACAGAGCCGCAATAGAAACGATCAATAGACAAGCCGAGAACACTCCTCCAGTGCCTAAGTTACTCAAGACGTGCCTCTCTGGTGCTTCCACTTTAACATTGCTTTTGAGGTTGAGGGTGACCTCAGGGAGAACAAGCCAGCACCCAGGGCTCAAGTCCATGTGAATTGCGCTTTTGCTGTCACTCCTTTCAGGATGCTGGGGTCAAAGCCTTGCTGCCCGTGGGTTTTCCTGGAGATTCCCAAGTTCAGCAAATGGTGACTCCCACACAGCCTCCCAAACCCAGCTAAGCCAGAGCAGGAGCCCAGGGGGCACTGTTTCCAGGGCCGCCTGCTCAGCCAGCAAGACCCCATATGGATGTATCAGATGGCCTCTGGCCTGGGCTGGGCTCAGACCCTTCCCCATTAGTCACCTGAGGAGGGGAGGCTCTGGCTGCTTCTAAGGACTTTGGGACACACTCTATTTAAGCTGTGAAGAGGTAAGTGCCTGGAGCATCCA
Organism: Mirza zaza; assembly: GCA_008750895.1. Lineage (NCBI taxonomy): Eukaryota > Metazoa > Chordata > Mammalia > Primates > Cheirogaleidae > Mirza > Mirza zaza. Next base: position 47,154 of record VSMD01119387.1, on the reverse strand, counting down.
GGTGTTACCTTCTGGAACAGGTCAGAGTAAACTGCTGCCCAGTCGCTGCACCGAACCACAAGAAGGTCACAAAGCATCGTTCTGATAAACAGCAGCTCATAGAAAGGGTCAGAACTCTCGGTGTGCACTGCCAGGAAGCAAGGGAATCCTTGAGGCTCCAGACAGTCTCTGCAGTGGTGGCAGGGCCCCCTGAATCCAGCCTCATGGGGCAGGGTCGGGGGGAGGGGTTGTGGTGGGACAAGGTCAAGAATGGGAGAAAATGAGGAAGAAGAAATGACAGCACTCTCACTTTCCCCTGTGTTCTCCAGAGTCACTGAGAATTTCTAGCCAGAATAATAAAACTTGGGTTCTCAAGTTCCTTTCATTCTTTTTCCTCAATAAGAAGGCGAAATGTTCTGCAACATTGTTGGTGCACTGCAAATCTTTTGTCACCTTATATACAGAGAAGATGGTCCCCAGGTGGAGTCAGCCTGTATACACTCGGGGCCTTCATTTTGCATCAGTGTACAAGCGATGCAGAAAGTTAGGTATAGTCTGTCCTCCGAAATCATTCACAAGGGAAAATATGCTGAGATGACATGAGATGTGTCCCTTTCACCTCCCTGTTGATGCTTCTTTGCTTGTGTCGTGGGTGGGAAGCTGCAGCTCTGTGTATGTGTGTGTGCATGTTTATTTACACATTGAAGAAACAGAACAAACCTCAGAGAGAAAGAGCAGAAAGGAAAGGAGACACAGTCTGTTACACAAATGCTGGCATAGCGTGGGGCCAGGGGTTACCTTTCAGGGAAAGGGTTTTAGCTCATGGGACCTTCTCCCCAGTCGCTGGTCTCTTGGCCATTAGCCCAGGTTCTCGCACAGTAATGCCTGCTTCCAACCTACCTTCTAGAGAGGACTCGTATGTACGTTTTAGGTCTCCCCTAAAAAAGATACTCAAAGATTAAGAAGAAGTACGCCATATAAGCCTTATTAAACAAAAACAATGTTTCACATTAGGTGCACCCATCTTGCTAAAAATGGAAATTACGTTGCATTGGCTTTTTCCTGTCCTACTTGTAAATGCACCCAGAGGGTAATAAGCCATGAGCATGTCCAATAACTCTAATAATTGAATAATAAATAAGCATCAGATGAGGACAGACCATGGGAGAGAGAGTAATGCCAACAGGCTGAGGCAGCGCCTCCCCAGGGCAGTGCCAAGGCGGGTTGAGACGGATCACAGAGGAAATATTAGGATAACCCTGTATAGATTTCCTGACCTCGGCATTTGTCCAGGACGTGCGGCCACGAGCAAGCAAACTCCAAAATACACACCCAGCATATGCCAGCAACCTCCTTGCAGCCTTCCCTGAGCCTGCTGACGCCGTGGCGCTGGTTTTGGCGTGGGCTTCCCACAGCCCCCCGCAGCTGCAGGCCAATTGCCCTGAGTACTTAGACCATCTCAGAATTGGATGGATTCTGACTTCAGCATCAATCAGCTTCTTCACCAGGAGAAAATGAAAGTGTGTAGGGGGGGGGGAAGGGAACTAGGGTACTGAGTTGGAAGAATTAACATAATGGAAGGGAACGAAGCACTACGTGGGATGTATGAATTCATGGCCATCTATAACTCATTCCTTGCAGCATTTGTTTTTCCCTTTATGACTCCAGGCAGGTTTGGCCCTGTGATTTGGGCATGTGTGAGGCGCCATTTCAATCTGAGGTGGGGAGGGTGGAGCTCCTTCACTGAAGGAAGCACTGTGGGCGACCCGAGAGTAGAGAAGGAAAGGCGGGTGCACGTGAGGACATGCGTAGTGCACACGTCTTCGGGGAGCTCAGAAAAGAGGTACTACCTGATTAGAGGGGCAGTCTCCAGGAACTTCTGTTGGGAAAATCACTGCCACCACTAATAGAAACACTCAGAGCTGGCCTGTGGCCCTGCTCCTTTGGGCCCTGGGCCAGAGAAGGGGGCGTGGCACCAGTAGATTGTGGTGCATCCTATTGATGCCACTAGCCTGAACTTCAGAGCAGCAACAAGGTACTGGGTGTCATTAAGAAATGGAAGACCCAGTCTTTATTTTCAGTCTGCAGTGTAGAGCAGTTCCCAAACACACACAAGTTAATCTAACAGTTCTACATTCATTTGACACACTTACCATAGTGCCCTGTGCACAGGGTCTTTCCTAAAGGCTGGGGCTGATGACTGCAGGAGAAGAAGAGGAGATGTGGGGGAGGGAAGAGAAGGAGGGAGGAGGCGGAGGGGAGGGATGGGGCAGGGAGGAGGGGAAAGGAGGGTGAAGGGGGAGGGAGGGCAAAAGGAGGGGATATTGTTGTTGATGCTGATGTCTTGGGATGTTTTGATGCAATCTTTTCTGCAGAAAGGCATGAATTAAATAATCTATACTATTCTTTGTGACCTATGAAAACGACTTGACTTTCCTGTTCAGTCCAAACATTCTGTAAATATGAGTTTTTTAGCTCTCAGTGTTGAGCACATAATAGTTGCCAAATAAATAGCAATATTGGCTGATTTTATGAATCCATTTAATAGATTATGAGTGGAAAGACTGAGCCTGCTCCACTGTCAAATGGCTTGTGAACAGTAGAGTGCAAAGAGAAATTGATTGGGCAAAATCCCAGATGGAGAACAGGTCCTTGAATAATGAGCTTTTCTGATTTCATTGCTAAGCCCACCTTTTTTCTTCTGGAAGGGGGAGAGTAAAGAACGCATCAAAGCCATGATGTCAGAGCCAATTCTTTCCTTGTCAAGGAGGAAACACACACAACCACTGAACCATTAGAAGCTTGAAAAAAAATTAGCTTTTGTTTTTCTTAGCTCCAATTTCTTGTTCTTTCTGTCAGTGGAAGTGAGTAAATTTTGAGCACCTACTGTTCATTCACTCGTGCAACGCTGCTTGTTTGAACTGGGTACTCTATATAGTCAATACAAAGTCAATTTGGAAACTGCCAGTGCCCCTGGGGACCTTGCAATCTAGAAGAGTTTTCAAAGTACTTGTGTATTACTCCAAGGCACGATAGGGTGAATGCCCCGAGAGAGATGCAAATAAAAGTTAGCAGGTGATCCGAGGTGGCAGGGATGTGGCAAGAGAAGAATCTGCCATCTCTGTTGTTCATGAGGAAGCGGAGAGGGGAGAGACCCATCAGAACCTGACTGCTGGGTCCTGAGCACTGCCCATCTGCCACTGCAGGTGTGTGACCAACGTGTTGCCTTCCTGCCCCCAGCCCCCACGCCCCCATCTGGACGAACTCTCTGCTGCCCCTTTAAGAGTCAGAGTGACTTGTGGCTTTCTGCTTTGTGTTTGGGGGACTTCAAGTGTTCTCCACATTTGTGCAGTCAGGAGGCTAAATCTCTGATTACAAGTCAGCAGTCCAAGGAAAGAAGAGGGTAACGCGATTATACGCTGACATTTCTGCAGTGTCCGATCTGAGAAGTGCTGGCTGTTTTCTAGGTTATCTAAACTATGAGCAGTCAAGGTGAAATGTCCCGGCGTTATCAGGAAATAGCATCATTCCAAGCCCCGCCGTTACACGCTAAAAATACCAGGTCTCCGGGTCTGCGAAGGGGAGGAAAAAGAATTAACCCTCCTCACCAAAACACACAGACCACCCACGCCAAGGTTTCTCGGTGCTACCTTTGTTTATATTCCTGACTTCTGGGTTTTGTCGGTAGCCCCAGAAATTTCTCGATGAAGTTGGGTTAACAAATCTTGAAGAAGGACTGTTTTTGTGATTATATGTGTGGCAGGGCCTCTTCTGGAATGAAAGGGCTGCTTCACTTTATGTGATTCGGGCTCTCCACAAAGAGCTGCCTGGTGTTGGTGTCTGTGAGGATTTTCTTTTTTATAGGAGAGAGAGAAAATCAATCTGAGAGGTTACCATCAACACTGGTGTTAAAATGCCAGTGGAGGGTGAAAAATATCAGAGATAATGCTGAGGACAATTTTCCTCCCCAGATGCCCTCGTGGGCCTCCCGCAAAAACCCCGAGTCCACCCTTCTAATCTGGGCTGGGAAGATCAGAGGGCAGCAAATGCTCAGTGTCTAAGAAAGGCACTTTCCCCTCGTTTTTTTAAACATACAAGTAAGCACATACTCAGTGTAGGAAAATAGAAAATACAGATAAATAAAAAGAGATAAAACAACCAACCAAAATTCTATCACCCAGACAAAATTGCTGTAAATGTTTTTGGCATATATCAATCAAAACTTATGTGTGTGTATTTTAATTAATTAATTAATTTTTTTATTTCAGAATATTGCAAAGGTACAAGCATTTTGGTTACATAAATCCCCCAGATAGTGTGCATTGTACTCATTAGGTGTGAATTTACCCATCCCCTCCTCCTGCCTCCCACCTGCTTGATTTCTGATGAATGTTATTTCCATATATGCACATAAGTGTTGTGTGTGTATTTCAATAGATTATTTTTATATATAATATTTTGTGACCTAATTTCCCATTTAATATTTCATGACTATCTTTGCATATATCACACATGTATACATATATCTGTTATATATACATACACGTGCTTACCATCATTTTATTATTTTTAATGGTTAAATAATGTTCTATTCTCAAGATGGACTGTAATTCATTTTTGATCTTGCATATTGTTGGACATTTAGGTTGATGACAGCTTTTCACTGTTAAAAGACTACCCTAATGAGTACCCTTGTACATACATTTTGCATTCTTATCTGTGGTTTTCTTACGATAAATTCCTTAGAGTGGAATTGCTGGGTACATACACATTTTTAAGGCATTTACTATACATTTTCAAACTGTACTCCAGGAATAAATCATTCTGATTTACACTTTTAGCAACAGAGTCCAAGAAGGCCTCTTTTCCTGACCCGAGAGAGGCACCTTTTTAAAGTTGTGGGTATCATCTTTGCCCTTGGACTCCCAACCAGGACACGCTTCTTTTCTGACAGCGGGTTGCAGAAAGAGCTCTGTAGCACTCGTGTGGCCCAGACAAAGGGAGATGGGCAGGCAGCCATAGACTGGAGGAATCACAGAGATGGGCTGTCAGGACCCAGTGAGATTTTGCTCAAGAGAAAGAAAGAGAGAAAAGGGCAAGGTGTCATCCGCAGAGATATGTGGCTCAGTTCTCTTTCCTTCCTTTTAGTTTTATAAAGCCTCCATACCTTGAGTTTATATAGCATCACTCCTCTGAGAAAGTCAGATCACCCCAGCAAGGTTTCGGCTTCCAACCCTTTTCCAGATTCAAGTATAACAGACAGTTGCGCACTGTTACACAGACTGTTGTCACAAGTCTTCCGGCTGCCATGCTCGGCCTGGGTCTGGCGATCTGCTTCACTGTGGCGTGCCCGATGGCAGGAAAGAGCGCCGAGCCTCTGGCCCCAACGCCCGTGCTGCCTTCAAATGTCTCCCTCTTTCACTTACTAGATAAGAGGTTGGAATAAATATACATTAACCCCCAAATCTGTGGTCAAAATTGCTCTTTTGACATCATTCCTGGTATCAATTTTTGCTGTCCTTTGTTTTATTTTCCCCTAAGGAAGCACAAATAAAGGAAAACTAAGATCTGGTCCCAGCTACTCTAGGGATGTCATGCCGTTCACTGCGTTAGCAGGACTCTATTCACTGGGTGAGCCACCCATGGCCACTGACCTTTCAGGAGGTTCACAGGGTAAGAATTACTTACGTTTAAATAGTGCTCTAAGGGGATTGTGATGGTTAGTTTTACGGGTCAATGTGACTAGGCCACAGTACCCAAATAGTTGGTGAAACACTAATCTAGATGTTTCTGTGAGAAGTATTTTTTTTCAGTGAGATTAACATCAGTAAAGCAGATTACCCTCCATAGTGTGGGCCTCACCCAATCAGTTGAAGGCCTTTAATAGAAAAAGATTGATGTCCCCTGAAAAAGAGGGAATTCTGCCTGCAGGTAGCTTTGAACTTGACCTGCAGCATCAGCTATTTCCCAGGTCTCCAGCCTGTAGGCCTGCCCTGCAGATTTTGAACTTGCAGCCCCCACAGCCAATTCCTTAAGGTAAATCTCTCTCTCGATCTCTTTCTGCCCTGGCTAGCACAGGCCCATTACCAACGTGTAACAGAGCTTTCTGGTCAGGGTTTCTACCTTACCTAGTCTCATATTTAAGTCCAAGAAGCAAGCACAGGTCAGCTCCATTCCTCCTGTCTTTGGAGACATGCTTATATAAGAATGAGGATTAACAGGAGTGTTCCAGGTGTTATACCAAATGCACAGCCCAACACTAGAAGGCTGGCCTCAGCACCCCCGTTTCTGGAGGTGGATGCTACAGCCTGGGAGGCGGGGCTCCCTGCTTCTAGACTATAAGTAGCTCTGAGCAACTGGGGTTCAGAACTACTGAGCAACTGGGGATCTGAGCCCGGGGTTCAGGTCCAGGTTCTGCCGACTTGTCTGACTACCAAGTTCAGGCTTTTGCCCTTTATAGTATCCTGCCTCTTGAAAAAATATTCAGTCCCAGCTGAGCACAAGCAGGACTCTAAGACATTTTATTAATACTTCTGAGCAGGTGAAAACCACTCAAAGACTCTCAGGTTCCAAGCACATTGCATGAGGTTTGGAGGAGGGTCTTTCCCTGTGCCCATGTGTCGGAACTCTGTTTCCCCAGTTTGAGGACCATTTGGATGCTCCACCTCTCCACACTGTTTCCATTTCTTCCTCTTTGTCTCCAGCTCTGGTCTGTCTCTAAGGCCTGTGACAGGCAGGCCCGGGCTCAGCCCCTGACTCAGCTCTTCCCAGGAGCCCAGTGGCCCTGTCAGGGCTACCTCTGGCCGGGGATCCTGTCGGCCACCTTACCCCTTGGCTAAGAGATTTCTAGCACCTTCCTGAACCTCTCATTCCCTCCTTGCTGCCACAGTCTTCTCCCTTCATTCTTGTCCTTATAGGTACAAAGAACTGAGGTGAGAGCTAAGGGCAGAAGAGGAGGAAGAGGAGTAGGACCAGCGCTGTTCCTTTCTTCTCTTCCTCCCTCTCAAGTCCAGATGCAGTAAACACATAATAAGCATCTTTCAGCCATGTGAATAGATGCCAGGGCACTGTCAAAGGAAAACATCAATGTGTTTTAACACTCAAGGGGCTACAGCTGTAAGAAAGCCTGTCCACCCCTGTTTGGAGACATGGAAGGGAAAATGACAGTATGACAAGAGGCCTTGGGCTCCCCTTTGGTTCTGGGCAGATTATAATATGAAAAACACCATTTGCCTTTCACTGCTGACACATCTAGTGTTGCGGGAGTAGGCTCGCCCAGAAAGTATTCCCTGTTTTACCGTAATCTTTCCCATTTCCCCGGGAAAGATGTACAGAATCATCCTGCCTCTTTATCTCACTGTTGTCGCCCTCCCCCCACCCTCCGAGATGCCAGAAGCAGCTGCTGTTGCCTTGGCAACCTTACAGAATAAACTTGTTGCTTTCGGACCATCTGTACCCAACCTGGGCTACGTGCAGGCTGTTTGCTTCCTTTTCCTGTTTGTCACCTACCAAAGGTCAGACTTCGTAGTTCAGCCACTGACCTTCCTGGACAGTTCCACCAGGGCCAACTGGACTCACACCTGTCTCAGAGCCAGAAGGTGAGCCCTGATCCATTCCACCGGATTCAAGTCTCTCCCATAAGACCCCTGGTAAAACATATGCCTGTTACCAGGGAGACAGGACCCATCGACACATTACAATCCAATGGGATTAGTCAATTTTCTTGTAGAAAACAGAATCTCAAGGGATAGAACCAGCCCCAGAAAAAAAAAAAAGACAGTGTTTTGAAATTGCATGATTTTTAAAATTGATTTTTAAAAAGAGCTATTTATATTTCCTTATTCCAAAAGGGATATAATGCAGTGATTATAAAAATATTTGCTTCTTAAAACAGATTTGAAAAATACAAAAAAAAAATGTTTAAATTACCAACCATCCTGCTATCCAGAGACAATCACTGGTATTATTTTTGTATGTTTTTTCTTTTGTACTTTTAAAACGTATATTTCTTTTCAAAAATAAAATGGATTTGTTTAATAAATACAATTTTATATCCTGATTTTCCTCATTTAATATACGTCAGACATTTTTGCATGTTATAAGTATTACTTAAACATGATTTCTCTCTCCCCTCCCCCATTCCCCTCTTTCTTTGCAATGTATTATTTATTTGTTAAAGAAGCTCGTCATTTTTCCTATAGGGTTTCCTACAATCTAGATTCCCAAATCTGTGTTTGATCAGATTCACACTTGTTTCTTGGCAAGAACACTCCACAAGCGCTGTTGTGAGCTTCCCAGAGACACACAGCACCTGGCTGTCTCTCTGTGTGGTCGGCAGTCATTGATGGTCACTGCCCGGGTCCATGACTTCATTAAGAAGCTAATACAAGCTAATACTCCCACTTGATCATTATTTGTACATTTATCAACTGGAATACTTCTGCAAAGAGAAACTTCTCATGCACTATTTGATTATACTGAAGAACAGTTCATACAAGAAAAGCAGGATAAAGCTCAATTCATTCCCTTTATTTGCCAGTTATCAAAACAATAAGTTAAGCACCAAACATAATCCAAAGTGAACTAATTAGTTTCTTAGTATCATTATGAATGCATCGATTTAAACATACGTGATGTGTTTTAATCCAATGCAGTTATTATTTCAGTGATGCTCCAATTTCCCCATGTTTGGCACCCGAGAGCCTCTTCATGTCTTTAACAACACCCTAGTATTTTTTTCTATCCTTTCTTTTGTTTGTTTCCTTACTTTCTAGAGTGATGAAATGTGCCAGGCTCATCTTGTACATTTCCGCTCCAGATCTAGAACTAGCCCTTTCTTCAGATTGATCTGGTTGGTTTGTCTGTTGTTTTAAGTGGGAAAATTTGTGTAGAAACCACTGTGTGTTTATGCAGAATTTATGCAGAAACCACATCTGTGTTTTGTGGTGCTTATTTTAAGATCTTTTCAGTGGACAGAACTAAGTAACGCCTCTTCTTTTCCTTCTCCTCCACCTCTGCCTCCACCTGCTCTGCCTCCTTAACATGAAATACACCACTGCAGTCATTGCGATTCAAATTGGGGATGACGGTATTTTTCTTTACCCTCACCCATCTTACACCTGCAACTCCTTTCTCTCACACCAACGACACCAACATAATTACTTGTTTGCTTCATCAACAATACACACACAACAAATTACCCCAAAGCGTAGTGGCTTGCAGCAAGGATAAACACTAATTATATTATATTTCTGTAGATCAGCAGATCATACACAGCTTAGCTGCACGTTTCTGGGACAGGATCTCTCATGAGACTGCAGACAGAATGTTGGCCAGGGCTGCAGTCACGTGAAGACTGGACCGGTGCTGGGAGATGTGCTTCCAAGGGGCCTTGCCCACATGGCTGGCATGTTGATGCTGGCTGTTGACAGAAGACCTCAGTTGCTTTTCACGTGGTCTCCCACACGACTGCTGGAGGGTCCTTACGTCATGAAGTCTGGCTTCCCCCAAAGTGAGTGATTCTAGAGGGCAAGGCATAAGCAGAAATGCCTTCAACGATCTAGCTAGCTTCAGAAATCACACATTTTTCCATCTACCAAATTTTGCTGTTATGACTCGTTATGTCTGGTACACACACAAAGGGAAGAGGGAAGAGAATTCCTCCAGGTGAAAGGGAATGTCAACGAATTTGCAGGCATATTTATTTCTGCTCTCTGGCTACAACTTACTTACATCCTCCTGCATGAAATATACACTCACCCCTTCCAAAGACTCCCCAAAAGTCTCATTCTTTACAGCATCAACGTGAAGTCCAGGATCTCAGTACCTAAGTCAGGTGTGGAGGAGACTCCTCAGGTGTGTTTCCTTAAATTCATCTCCTTGAGTACAGTTCCTTATAAGCTGAATACCTGTGATCTAAAGAGAAAAGTTATTTACCACCTCCCCACATACACAACATACAATGGTGGCACATGCATAAGATAACCACTGTAGACCCTTCCCCATTCAAAACAGGAGAAAACAGAAGACACACAGGAATGCCTGACCCATAGCAATTCTGAACTTCATCAGGGCAAATGCTGGAAAATCCTTGAATAGGACTCAAGGCCTGAGAATGAGTCTACATAGCTCCTAGTGCCAGTATCTGAGCTCTTGGTTCCACCTCTAGGTCATCCACTCTTTTTCATGAAAGGTAGCTAATGTTTTCTGCTGAATAGTTTTCTGAGTTTACTTCTTATCTGTAGAAGTTTGAGAATTCAAAGGCCTCTTTTCAATCAATATGGATTCCGCAGCTTTCAGTTCAAGCTTGTGATATTTCTGCCAATTTACTTCTCTTAAAAACTTCATGGATCTCCTGTGATTTTTTCTGTAGCCCACTCAGAAAAAGCCACACCTACAAATCCCTCCAAAATAAGCCCGTCTCAACCTTGGACTTCTATTTATAGTCTTTTGAAGGCCCTTTAGGTTTTCACTAATACTTTCAGCTTCTTTCTACTGCCCAATTCCAAACCCACTCCTAAGTTTTAGAGTTTAGTATGGCAGCACCCTAATCCTGATAAAAAACTCTGTATTAGTTATCTATTGTTGTATGACACATTACCCCAAAATTTAGTGGCTTAAAGCAACACTAAATATTCTGTCACAGAGTCTGTAGGTTGGAAATTTGAGAGCAGCTCAGCTGGGCAGTTTTCATGAAGTTGCACTAAAGGATTTGGCCAGGACTGCAGTTGTCTGAAGGCTTGACCAAGGCTTAGGCATCTGTTTCCAAGGTGTCTTGTTACATGGCTGGCAAGTTAGTTCTGGCTGTTGGTGGAGAGGCATATGAGTTCCTTCCCACATAGGCCTCTCCAGAGGGCTGATGGAGTGTCCTCATGGCATGAAGGCTGGCCCCAGAGCAAGTCATACATAACAATGGGAAAACTGCAATTCCTTTGACAATCTAGTCTCAGAAGTTACACATCGTCATTTCCACACTTTTTATTAGAAGCAAATCACTAAGTCTAGCTTACATTCAAGGGAAGGAGAATTAGGTTCCACCTTCTGAAGGTGGAGATATATTTTTTAACCACCACAAATACCACCAACAATATAATTGCTAAAAGTAGTTAAAATTTTCATACTACCTTTTGTCCTTAGAGTGTATCTTATTGAAGATTTATAGTCCATTACCATGTTCCAAATTCACTTAAAATTGTCCTCTCTGTGTGCATATACTACCAACTTGACAATCTGTTGATTTGTTTTAATCTGCTTTTGACTTTTTGAGATTTCTTTTCTGTTTTGTTTTATAATTTTATAAAATGATTTCAAGGTTTCAAAGTCAAACTATAGAACCAAGATTATACAGAGAATTCTAGCTGCATTTCTTCCCCCCCACCTTTTTTCCCTTCTCCTTTCTATATTAACTTCATTTTTAGTTTTTATTTATTCTACATGTTTAAAAACATAAATAATTAAATTAAATAAATATGTATTCCCCATTCTAGGATAAATATTTGCATGTTATGCACAATAGTCTTCACATTTCTTTCTTCATCTACCAATATAACCTGAATATCAATAGACAGAGAAAAAAAATCTTACAAAACCCAATACCCAATCATGATAAAAACTCTCAGTAAGCTAAGAACAGAGGGGAACTTCTTCAACTTGGTAAAGAATATCTACAAAAAACCTACAGCTAACATCCTACTTAATGGTAAGAAACTAGAAGCTTTCCCACTAAGATCAGGAAAAAAGTGTCACTTCTTACCAATTCTTTTTGGCCTCGGACTGGAAGTTCTGGTTAATGCAATAAGACAAAAAAAGAAAATAAAAAGTATACAGATTGGGAAAGAAGGAATAAAACTGCTTTGTTTGCAGATGACATGATCATCTATGTTGGAAATTCAAAAGAATCAATAAAAAACTTTTGGAACTAATAAGTGATTATAGCAAAGTTGTAGAACACAAAGATAATATGTTAAAGTTAATTGCTTGCCTATATATGAACAAGTAGAATTTGAAATTAAAAACACAATACCATTTATATTAGCACCCCTCAAAAAGAAATACTTAGATATAAATCTAACAAATTTTCAACAAACAGTGATGGAAGTGGACGTCCATATGCAAAAAACAAAACAAAACAAACAAAAAACAAACTTAGACATAGACCTTACTGTCTTCACAAAAAATAATTCAAAATGTATCATGGACCTAAATGTAAAATGCAAACCTATAAAACTCCTAGAAGGTTACATAAGAGAAAAGCTAGATGACTTTATGGAATGGTGATAACTTTATAGATATAACACTGAAGGGATGATCCATGAAAGAAAGAATTGATAAGCTGAACTTGATTTAAATTAAAAACTTCTGCTCTGCAAAAGACAATGTCAAAAGAATGAGGAGACAATCCACAGACTAGGAAAAATATTTGCAAAAGGCACAGCTTATAAAAGACTATTCAACACATACAAATAACTCTTAAAACTCAACAATAAGAAAAAAATGGTTAATAAATGGGCAAAAGACCTGAATAGAAACCTCACCAAAGAAGATATACAGATGATGAATAAGCATATGAAAAAAATGCTCTATGTTATATGTCATCAGGGAAATGCAAATTAAAACAACAATGAGATACCATTGCACACCTAGTAGAATGGCCAGAATCCAGAACACTGACAACACCAAATGCTGGTGAGGATGTGGAGCAACAGGAATTCTCATTCATTACTGGTAGGAATGCAAAACAGCACAGCCACTTTGAAAGATAGTTTGGTGGTTTCTTACAAAATTAAATACACTCTTACCATATGAGCCAGCAGTTGTACTCCTTGTTATCCACCCAAAGAAGTTGAAAACTTATGTCCACACAAAATCCTATGCATGGATGTTTATAACAGCTTTATTCATAATTGTCAAAACTTAAGAGTAACCAAGGGGTCCTTTATTTGGTGAATGAATAAACTGTGGTATATCCAGACAATGGAATATTACTCAGCATTGAAAAGCAATGAACTATGATGCCATGAACAGACATAGCAGAACATTAAATGCAAACTCCTAAGTGAAAGAAGCCAATCTGAAAAGGCTAAATACTGTGTGATTCAAAGGACATGATGTTCTGGAAAAGGCAAAACTGTGGAGAGAGTAAAAAAATCAGTGGTTGCCAAGGGTTGAGGAGGGGGAAAGGATGGATAGGCAGAGCAGAGAGGATGTTTAGGGCAGTGAAAATCCTCTGTTTGATACTATAATGGTGGACACATGTCATTATATATTTGTTGAAACCCACAGAATGTCCAACACCAAGAGCAAACCCCAACGTAAACTATGTACTCTGGAAGATAACGATGTGTTCATGTGGGTTCATCAGTTGTAACAAATGTACACTCTGGGGGGGGTGTTGATAGCGGGGGAGGCGGTGAATGTGGGGAGACAGTAGGTATGTGGGAAATCTCTGCACCTTGCTATCAGTTTTGCCGTGAACCTAAAACTGCTCTAAAAATTTAGGTGTTTAATTTTAAAAAATCAAAATAAAATGAGCATTGATTTCTATACCTCAACCATAAACATGAGATTAGCAACACGAAGTAACAGACCTTTGTCTATTTGATGGCCTCCTCATTTTTGTACATTTTATTTAAAAAATATACCTTTCAAAAACAGTTTTAAAAGAACAGCAAAAATCTTTACTGTCGTGGAACTTCCAGTAGGGTGAGAGCAACAATAAACAAACAAACAAAAATAAATAAATGTAAAAAACAAAGCAAAACAAGACCAGAAGATCAACACAATAATTGCATTTTAACCAAAGATGTAAAAAGCGGAATCTTGAATGGTTCTGAACTATGAATTATGTCTTTAAGGAATCTATGCTTACTTTTACTTTTTTTTTTTTAAAAAAGTAAGACAATAAAAGAATACTGAATGGTTTTCTGATGAACTGCTGAAAACTTATTCTGGATAATTCAAACTTGAGAAAGTGGATTTTGGCATTGCAGGCCAGCAACCCTTATTTCTGAACCATGTAATAAATGGGTCCAGGGACACATATCATATAAAAATAACACGTCGATGAGGTTCTACTCAGTTCAAATGTTGTCATCTTCTAGTTTTGTGCCAATGCAATTATTTTAGAAAGTACAAAGTTTCCATTTTAATTGGCATTCAGCTTGTCCCTTAAAACATTGGTTAAGTTTTAAATTCAAGTTAAAAACTAACACCCTGAGCTCTATTCTGGTATCAGTGAACCTGTGCATTTTTCCTCCTCTATTTTTTTCTGTTGTTAATTTAATTGCCTGACCAGGTCACAGACAGGTAGCCCAGGTGTGTGTATGCTTTGCATACATTGCAGCCCGAGCACTGTAGCCAGAGCAGAAAAGAGCCATGCAGCAAGGAGTAACAGGCTGACAGTGGGTGCAGTTCTCAATGGAGGCTAATCCTGCCCCAGGTGGCATTGGAGCTGGGCTGACCTCTCAAATAGAGAAATAACCAAAGAATAGGGAAAACACAATATACCTAACTCTCCCACTTTAGTCACAAAGACTAAATAAACCATCAGAGTTCATGCCTAGAAACCATGAAATCCTTCATGTACTGCTTAGGAGCCTTCAAGAACCAGTGGTGGTCTTAGCACCCCCACCAAGCCCGTTCTGGGGAGGGAGGGCAGCTTTGCAGTCTGAGGACTGGAATGCCCTCTGCCTGCACCAACGCAGAAATGTGCTGCTAGCATTTGCAGAAACAAGTAAATGATGTGGTATGTGTGTTCTTAATCTCTATTTCAATGTCTCCAACAATCTAGTGGTTAATTAGCAATTTGCTTCCCACCAATATGCAAATGAATGACAAGCAAAGGTTCTCTGCATCTGTAATTATTTTGCTGATTTACAAGCCACTTTCCTCTCTGTGTAGGTTTTTCTCTGTGTGTGCATTCATGCATCAGGGATTTCATTATTTTTAGAAGCATACTCTGTGCATTTTTATGCTTTAATACTTTCAGACTTCAGTAATTACAGCATTTTGGGGAAAAATATGCATTTTTCCCCCTCAACTCCAAATGCATTTGCCAGGGGTTCTTTTCCTTGATAAAGAGTGGAGGGTAAAATTTATCAAGGGCTGTAATCCAAATTACAGAAAGTCAGGAGCACAAGATTGAAAGATACACATTTCTGCCGCTGCCAAATCCTTATCTGGAATCGGAGTCTTGTAATATTTGATTTTCTCCCAAGCAGCTCTGGTGAGTCGAGCCACGGTCTGCGTTATCCATCTGCCTACTTTGGAGCAGGGTGTCTTACTATTTGGCGGTTTAAACGCTTTACGTTTTTGCCAGGGCATTAGGAAAGGCTCTCATGTTAAATTAAGTCAATTAATAAATGGAGACACATTAAGCAATCAATTTTGTCAGCCTATCTTCTCCAGCATTATGTATGGTTGGCTGTAATCACAAGATAAATGCAATGTGCTGATCTATGGTAATGTTCAATAATACATTCTCCGCCAGGCTCAATTCATCAGGGAGTTTCGGTAGGGGAGGCATTTGTTATTGGCTGTCTCTGCACCTCAAGGATAACATTTCCGTCCTTTTGATTGGCCGCCTCACTGCTGCAAGATTCTAACCGTCTTATTTTGATGATGAATATGAAGGCACGCTAAGCCGGGCAGGAGCGGAGTGTCTCAGAGGCTGCGCTCCTCGCAGAGCCCAAGGACTTACGGCTTCCTCCGCCGCTGCCTTCCTGGGCCAACGACCCCCCAAAAGTTGTGATGCTTTTCTTCACCCAGTGCTTTGGGGCTGTGTTAGATCTCATTCATCTCCGGTTTCAGCACTACAAGGCTAAACGGGTTTTCTCCGCTGCCGGGCAACTTGTCTGCGTCGTCAACCCCACTCGCAACCTAAAGGTGAGCTGCTCTCTTGTCCTGTTACGTTCGGGGGCTCGGGTTCAAGTCCTTCCTCGGGAGGGGGCAGTGACCCTCCGGGCAGAGGCTGGCAAGCGCCCAGCCGCCGGTGCTGGGAGGGTGCTTGGTACCCGGAGAGCCTCGTTGGCCTCGGCTCGCTCTCTGGGTGGCTCGGTGTTACTTACTAGTGACAGTGTTTCCCCAGAACGACTAGAGCGATGGTCCAGTGTCCCCCCACCCCCGCTGCCAGCCTCAGGGGGTGGGGACGAAGCGAGGGTGGCGGAGGGAGCAGGGGAGCGTCCCCATCTTCTCTCGGCCACAGATTTGTAGGCAAGTGTTCAGGAGACGGGATTTGAAAAGTTGCCCTAATTGCTGTCTGTCCCATGAGTGGGGGCGACAGTGGAGCACAAGGATTTTGGAAGCCGCTCTCGGGCTACCTCGGAAGTGACTAGGGGGGCGGAGAACCCCCAGGCAGGGACCCGGGTTGGGCAAGCAAGGGTGCATTTTCTGCAAAGCGTCCTTGTCCTCAGACTTGGAGCGAGTGTGTGTGTGTGTGTGTGTGTGTGTGTGTGTGTGGTGTCGGGAGGAGTTTGGCTTACTGCCTCCCTGCCGGCTGGTTGTGCCGGTCCGCCCAGGACAGGAGGAGCCGGGCTGGCCTCGGTCGTACTATAATGGAACCAGCTCGGCGCCAAGGCCGCCTGGAGCTCCGCAGGCGGCCGCCGGGCTGCCCCGCGCCTCCGCAGTCGCGCCCGGGCCAATGCCCTCTAAAACAACAGCCAGAATACGGGGTCCTGAGGGGCAGCCCCACATCACAGCCCTGTGGACGGGAAAGGAAGCGGGAGCCGCTGGCTGGGGGGCGGGGGTAGGGTAGGGGGGAGGGTAGGGGGGAGGGTAGGGGGGCGGGGGCGGGGAAGAGGGGTGGCCGTGGGCGCGGGGTGGGGCTGGGCGCAGCGGAACTCCCCAGATGCGAAACTCTGAGCCGCCTGGGCTCCGTCCTAAAATAAAAGCTGGACTCGTCGAGAGTTGCTTTCCTGTCCTCGCCGGCCGCCGAGTGACGCAGACGGAGTGTGGGGGAAGGGCCGCGTCTGCGGCGCCCGCGCAGGCCGTGGGGACGGGTGTCATCCTGACCGCGGCCGGGCGGCGCGAGCTTGCTTGTTGCTCCACACTTCGTAAACTCCCACTGCCAGACTGTCCTCGGTGGAGCCCGGCAGGTCAGCCCTGATGGCAGTGCCCCCTCCCCAATTCCTGGAAGTCCCCTAGCAAGGACAGCTGCCTGGGGCTGCTGGGGCCACCTGCCCAGGCCAGTCCTGGGGGAGGGGCGGTGGACCGTCCTCGGACCCCTCGGGGGCATCCGACCTAGGATCTGGCTCTCTGTGGCACCCAGGCTGTGACTACTGCCATCTCACACAACCATTCCCGCTCACGCTTGCTCTCTTCTTCCTTCATGCTACTGTTCCTTCTTTCTTCTTCTTTCTTTTATGGCTTAGTTTTACAAATGAGCATTCACCACCAGGCATCCTGGGCAAAGCAAGTGTATGGTATACATATTCAAATATAATTCTGAGTTGCATTTTATGGCCACTTTTGAGACCACATTCAAACTCCCATTATTTTGTCACTTTGCATTAGTTAGTTCCCTGTGGCAAGAATTTTTGTTTACTCCTGTTTTGCATTTTAATACCTTTAAAAATTGCTTATGAGATTTAGCATTTCCGAAGTTTGAATTTCTATGGTTCATTGACTGCGGCTGGTGATGGGGAGGAGAGAGGTGCTAAGGTCTGGCGTGAGGCCAGCGAGGGGAAACCTTCTGTGTCTATTCAGTGGTGTCTGGCTGGAGACTGAAGGGTAAACACGAGTCCAGGAGCCCAGAGTCAGGCCTGGAGGTCTTGAGTCACTCTGGCCAGCTGTGTGACTCCACCTCTCTGAGCCTTCCCTTCCTCACCTTCCAAATGTCTTATGAATATCTGTCCTGCCTCCTCCATACCTTTGGAGGCTGAAAAGAGATATTAGAGGTGAATGTACTTTAATAACACTCTCCTGTATAAAAAAAAAAAAGTGTGTTGTATATAATTTGTAGAGTTCCAATAAGGACTTCAGACGTTGTCACCTAAAGCCTTCAGGCAATGTAGAAATCATATAAACAGTAACATAAAAATAGGGGACACAGGCTTCCAGAGGCCATGGCTCACTTTTGACATATACTCTCATTTGGCTTTCCACTTCCTATATAAAGAAACTTTTCTGTGTGTTTGTTTTTGTTTTGCTCAGAGAAGTGTCACCGCAGGTAAACAAAGCAAGCTGAGTGTTGCTCATGCTAGCAGGGTCTGGGTCACTGCACACAGGATTCGGGGGCTGCTCCAGGGAGGGGGAGACCCCTGCAGACCCGGCCACCTTTGTGGAGGTCTCCACAGGCACCATATGCTCATCCAGGGCCCAGGTGATCCACTGGGTAAATTTTACCCACTTCTCAAACCTAAGGGCTAACAGCCATATAAAGAGCTTTTAAAGGAATATCTCTATGGAAGCATACTGCCCCACTGCTTATATTAAAAAGTGCATGACACCTCAAAAAAAAATTCTCCGTCTAAACACTGATTTCCATAAATAGGCCATGGAAATATGCCTTAGATGTAATAAGCTGTGATCTATGCAGGGGAGGAAAGTCTTTCTTTTTTTAAAGAAACAAACCAAAAAAACCCACTGTGGCAGTGTTAACCCATAATAGCTATTGATCCGTGGTGCTTACCCGCACCTTGTATGACAGGCTGGTACATGAAACGGTGACCAAGGACAGAGAGATTGCAACCTTGCTTTCAATTTTCTGAGTTGCATGTAGCTACAGAGAAGGCTGGGAAGCCTGTGTTTTTCTCTGTGGAAGCATTTTTGCACTTTATCCCTTCCTGGGCTTTCCTGAGAATTCTAACTAACAACATTTTAAGACCTGAGGCAAGTGCTGAGTTATAGTCAAAATTCACTTACAGAGCAAAGAAAATTGTGTATTTACCATGCTTCTAGAGGTCACTTTCATTCTCAATCTTATTATGGTGATTGCTTAGTAACCTGGGATTCCTTTAAGCAAGCTGATGTCTTTCCTTCTAAATAGAAGGCAGGGGCTTCCCGGGGACTGCAGATGCTCTGGTTAAAGCCATTACCCCCCTTAAGCCCGCCCTAATTAAAAAGGGGCCTCTAGAGTAGCCGGCCTTGAACATGAGAGACCTCAGCTTTAAGTGAGTGCCAGGCAGCGGTGTGCAAATGTGACTGGTTCCCTGCGTCGCTCTGTCTCTGCCTGTAGGCATGGCTCCTTGCACACATCAGGGCTCCAAATGGTGCTCCCACTTCTTCCCACCCGACTACAAGCGACCACCAAGGAGCCAGCTTTCCTGCTGACTGCCCTCTGCTGCTTCATTCACAGAGGTTATCGAAATGTGGCGAGCAGGCTGCCCACTGGCGCTCATGAGGGCGCCTGTCCCTGGTCCTGATTCAGCACTCCTTTCTCCCTCCTGTCCTTTGCTTGTCTCCAAACCAAGACAGCCTTTCTCTGCTGGCTCCTCTCCCGCTGGCACTTGCTGCTTCTAGAATGCCCTGCCCTGAGCAGCCCTGCTGCCTTCTGCCCTGTCTCTAGAGATGCCTTTTGAGAGGAGGGGTGACCAGTCCTTGCGCTCAGGTTTCTCCAGGGAGGGGTCAGTCATGCTGGCCAGAGCCCCTCTGCACAGCCCCTCTGGAGTGGGTCCTCAGCACTTCCCAGGCAGACGGGAGCTGAGCTGACGCTGGCTAAGTGACTTCCTCCTTTTAACCACAGCCTTTGATAAACAAGTTTCTGGAAGAAGACTAGCAAAATGCTTTCTGGCAAACTTCCAAAAGTCCCTCTTTGATACCTCCACCCAGTGCCAGCACTGGCCCTGAACCCCCCAGTGCCCTCCGATGCTTCTGGGCCTGGGGATGTCAGCGCCCTCGCCTTTTCTGAGGAGGGGGGCTATTGGTCCTGGAGCTCTTCTCTGTTGTAACCCATTAACGTTGGTTTACAACAGAAATGCGCATGCGCACGCGCACATAAACACACACACACACACACACACACACACACACGCGGGATGGGAGGGGCATACGGAACAATGATGGCTTTAATTTAAGTGCCTGAGAGATAGGGAGGGAATCTCAAACTGGGGCATCTCAGTACCATTTCTTGACACATCCATGTGCTTTCCATGTGGCTGAGCGTTGCTGAGTGACAGTGGGGAGGAGAAGAGGGGTCATCACAGGAGAGACGGGAGAGGTGTGGCCGCCTTTTATGGGATCATCTTTGGAAATCTGCCCTGGGGCTTTGCTAACTCTGTTTCCTGCAGCTCAGCAGGCGGCAGAGTGGGAGCTAAAGACCTGAGCTTTGTCTTTAGAGATTTAGAGACAGCCTTCGGAGTGTTCAGCGGGAACACCTACTTTAAAGCAGTTAAAGGCTTTTCCACAAGATTGTTTAATAGCTGGTGTGTGGGTTACTCAGCTCTTATCCACACAGCCACCTATGAGGGTCCCATTCCCAGTCCGGTGGGTGTTTCACCTGGTCTTTCTCGGGAGAGGGCAAGTCAGGGGACCCCCAGCTGGTGGTGGTCACTCTGCAAGCTGTATTCTAAAGGCACTGCAGCCTCTTCCAGCCCTTGGGTTTCTGTGAGTATTGTATGACACTCCACTCTATGGGCACAGAGCAGTCCTGCGGTTTTTCTGGTTAATGGTGATTGCAAATGAGGCTCCTGAGTCACATATCTGGGAGGCGCAGAGCCCGGAGCAGTAATATGCTTAGCTGTGACAGAGTTGCAGGGGATGCTGAGGCTGGTGGCTATGACGAGGTGAGCCGATTACCTCTGCACGGCATTTATCCAGAGGCCCCAAAGCATACTTGGTGCAACTCCCTTCCCCATGATCCCTCAAGCTGCAGGGACTCTTTGGGGAAATTAGAAAATAGATACTGAAAGCTTTCTTTGAAATCCACGGAGAGGTCGGGGTTATTTGGATGGCTTCCCTGGGATAAGACAGAATATTTTTCTGGCAATTAACAATCAGGAAAAAAATAATTATCTGCGAAGGTATTTTACTCTTAGCAAAGTCATCTTGACCCATGCAGAAAGGGGATCAGTGACTTGTTTAGGCAAGAGATGTCACGTGCAAGGGGTCACCCTGAAGAGTGGAGCCCTGTCCTCCCCCAGGGGTATGCAGCTGGTGGAGTGATGGGGAGAAGGTCAAAATTGGGAGCCTAAACCTTATTTTATAGTCAGGGAAACTGAGGCCAGAGAGGGGAATCAACTTGTATTAGTTTCCTATGGCTGCTGTTACTAATAGCACAAACTGAGTGGCTTAAAACCACAGAAATGTGTTCTCTCACAGTTCTGGAGACAAAAAGTCCAAAATCAAGGTGTCGCCAGGACCATGTTTCCTGCAAAGTCTCCAGGGTAGAATTTTGCCTCTTCCAGCTCTTGATGGCGCCGTGCATTCCTTGACCTGTGACCGTATCACTCCAGTCTCTGCCTCTGTGCTCACACTGCCTCCGTGTGTCCCTTATGAGACACATGTGATCATATTTAGCGTCCACCCGGGTAATCCAGGACAAGCTTGTCAAGGTCCTATATTTAATCACACCTTTGGTCACATAAAATAATATTCATTCTTTTGCCATATAAAGTAATATTCATTGGTTCCAAGCATTAGGATGTGGATATATCTTTTGGGGAACCACCATTCAACCTACTACGTGACTTTTGCAAAGTCAATCTATTTAGTGGCAGAACTGAGAATATACATTAGGTCTTCTAATGCCAGATGTATATTCCTGAAGTGCCCCAAGCTGCCTTCAAATTGTCCCAAGCTATATGTTCCTTACTCAGGTGCATATGGCGGAAGCAGAAACTTGCAGGAGTCCCCTTCCTGTACCCTGTCACCCCGCCCTGGACCAGCAACACATACATGTTTACACACACACACAGTGCTTATGAAGACATACAGTGCTTACACACAAAGTCAACATTGTGATGATGCTCTTTCCTGGAGTCAAATTTGCAAAAACTACATAAAATGAAACAAAACTCTCTGAAAGTCTTTATACAATTTACACCTCCAGTATTGGAAATGGTGCAAACATGAAATAGCATAGTGAATTGGCACTATGTGTGAAGAGGCAAAAGTCATTCACAATTAGATAATTTGGCAGGGGAGATTTCTTGATTTCTCACCGTGTCTTCACTTCTATGCTCTTTGGAACATTCTCTGCACTTGTATGTTGAGAGTGGTTGTGGTCCACAAATTTCGAAGTATGTGTCCATTTGAAAGTCTGATTATTGCCTGGCCATTGCAATTAAGCAATTTTCTACTTTCACAGCACCAATAATAATTAGCTATTAAACTTTTATCTTTCACTGTTAAGTAGCCTTGTACACTTAACTTATCACAGCCTCTTTGCAAGGGAACAATTTCACAGGCCTCTGCCTCTGTGTTGTAAGGAATACAGTAAGAAGGAACAAAATTCTGCTTTGTCAATACCAAATCTGTATGAGTCAGGGTTCCCCAGAGAGATAAAACCAATAGGAAACGTATATAGATATATGAGAGAGGACTTAGTAGAGGAATCAGTTCGTGCAATTGTGGTGGCTGAGAGGTCCCATGACAGGCCATCTGCAAGCGGGAGACCCTGGGATGCTGGCAGCGTGGTTCAGTCCAAGTTCACGGGCCTTGGGGCCAGAGAAGCCAATGGTATCACTCTCAGTCCAAGGCCGAAAGCCTCAGGACCCAGGGAGCCACTGGTGGAAGTCCTGGAGTTCAAAGGCCAGCCAGCCTGGAGTTGTGATGTCCCAGGCAGCAGAAAAGAAGTCTGTCACCGCTGTCAGAGAGAGACCAACTGGCCTTTTCTGCATTTGTTCTCTTTGGGCCCCAGCAGATTGGTTGGTGCCTGCCAACATTGAGGGCAGCTCTTTCGCACCTAGTCCACTCAGACTCCCACACTAATCTCACCTGAAAATACCCTCATGGTGTATTTTCATTGGGACACACCCAAAAAATGCTTTCCTAGGCTTCCAGGTATTCCTTAATCCAGTCAAGTTGACACCTAAATTTATGTGCACAAGCCCATAACTGTGGCATGCGTATGCATTTCTATAAATCATACTTAATTTCCAAATAAAGACAATGACAAGGTAATAGTTGCACCTAACATGACACAACTAAAATGACGCAGCTATTCTGTGTACAACTCAAAACACTAGTCCCTTTCCCAAATTTTGGCTTTCAGGATTGTAACATTTGGGATTTTAATCTCTTTGTATTGTGATTTCTGGAATTTTATACATTAGGGAATTTTGATCTTTAGGGATTTCAACATTTGAGATTATGGAATTTGGGGTTGTGTCTTTCGGGATTACGATTGGCACCAATTGTTAACACGGTCACCATGATGAAAGTGGCTCCTCAAAGTTGGCTTCGGCTCTCCACACACTCCCACCTGGCTGTCTTTCTCGGCCCTCCCTCCCTCCCTTTCTGTAAGCCTTGATGCTCGCTGTTTCTTAGTATTTTGTGAGTTGCCTTTAGCCTTGAAGAGAATTTTGAATAGAACAATTTCTTGCCTTATGTGAAAGTCAGATTTGTCCTTAATGTTTAGCTTCAAAGGAAGCGTGGAACCCTGTTGGGCTGTGAGCCCAGAAGTCCAGTGGGAGAGAGGCTGAGTCTCGGGAGGACACGCGTTCCCGCAGTGGGACAGGAGCTGAACGAGCTGGGCCCTGTCATTCACGGAGCCAGGAGCCATGCAGATAATTCCCCTTCTCCACCCATCCTGAAACCTTGCCCCTCATGACTTATGCATGGCTTATTTTCATTAGCCGCAGCTCGAGTCAGCGCACGGGTAGGTGGCTCTGTGAGGGCTGTCTGATTCGGAGGGTATATATCTGCAGGCTCAGGGACACCACTCAGAGATTCTGCAGGGTAGGGGAGAGATATGGAGGCAAAAGCTGCATGCTCCATGTGGGATCGTGTGTTTTCTCTCTGTCCTTCCGCTCACTGCACCTTGAGGAAGCAGCCTCTCTCTCAGAGCGGGGCAGGGATGAGGACGGGGCAATGCTCGATTGAGACCACAGTCCCTGCAATCCAGCGAGGACAAGAGAGAGAGAGAGACAGAGAGAGAGACTGAGGCTCTGGCCTTTCTCAGCCAAGAAAGAATTCCTGGGTCCCACTGTCATCAGAGAATTAAAGAATTAAAAATTACCAAGCTAGGCGTTGGGCCTGGGTCCCCTGCATGCCAGCTTGAGTTTCTACACACACGCATGTACACACACACAAGTGATGGCCATTCTGAGCTGCCACCCTGTGTGGGCCCTGAGTGATCTCTGGACAGCGGTGCGAGATCGCAGGAGGCAAAGTGCAGTGGGCGGGGAGACCGGGTCCCCAGCACAGTGGAAGAAAGGATGGAGATGAGCAAGACCCTTCTTCCCCGCCCAGTCTGGGACTGACCACTGCAGCCTCAGGACAGAAATGAGGGCAGAAAGCAGCACTGGGAAAGAACAAGTATGCTGTGGTTGAGGACCTGGTCCTAGACTATGAGTTTGGGAGTTGGATCTGGGTTTGAATCCAATGTTGCTTTCCTTGGATAGTATCTTTGACCCCCTTGAGCCCATCTGCCCTCACCTATAAAATGGTTTTTGTGAAGATTAAATAATATGACATACATAAAGTGCTCAGCACAGCACCTGGCATGTCATAATGACTCCATAAACAGTAGCTATCATTGCAAATAGGTTGAGTCCCATAGAGATATTACCCGATGCACAAGATGTGACCCAGGTTCTTTTGCTTAACTTGGATGAGTGACCAATTTCCTACTCAAAAACAAATGTTGTCAGCAAGTTGGGAGGTAAAAGGACCTACCTGTTGAGGACCAAGATCTTGAAGCATAGTGTGTTCAAGCTGAAAAAGCCAGAATGATGTTCTTGGTCAAGGTTCTGGTCTAACAAATGCGACTCAAAGGAACGCAGTGACTCACCCGAGGTCCCAGCTGGCGAGGCTCCTCAGGGCTGGGTCCAACGTGCATACCCTGCATTCAGCCTGCTTCTCGGTCTGTGCCACCACCCTGCCAGGGCAGGGGCCCTTGGTTAAGGACACAGCAGTGTTGGATCTCTTCCCAGAGGGGTCTCGTCCTCGGGACCTTTCCAAGGTATAAATGGGCTGGACAACAGCGGAGCATTGAAAAAACAAATGTTCCTTTTGTCTCTAGTGCTGGCACAAACATATAGTGAGGGACAGGGACGAGGCTCCAAGTGAAGTCACCAAAGCCTCGCAGCCATAACCCCAGACTTTCACATAGCAACACGGATCAAGTTCTGCTACCAAAGGCTGCATTTTCATCTTGACCATGGGCCCAGGATGAAAGCACCGTCAGCAAACAGACCAGAAACCAGCCTAATGTTTTTAGCAGAGGAGCAGGGTCTTGGTGGATAATTTAGAATTGTGGTCTAACTAGAAATGTCAGTTTGACTTGCAAGGGTGCTGTTCCTCTTAATAATGTCTTGGTCCTTTAATGTATTTTTAATCACAAATCCATGATAAGGAGGGAGCTCTGTGCTGCGGGGCTGTCCCGGCCATGGCGCTGGAGCTCTAGCAAGGAGAGGGTAGCCTGAGGACGGATGGGTTGGGGTCTGGCCCCGCAGGCCGAAACAGGAGAGGGTCCCCTGTGGAAGAGAAGGGCCATTGCAACCCTAGTTTGGAGAGGGAAGACAGGGTTAGCTTGGCATTAGGAAGGCCCCACAGAGATGGAACCAAATCCGGATCAATAACAGATTTTACAAGCCTAGCCACCTGCCAGCTTTGTAACTAGATTTCGTGGCCCCTCATATGTAATTCCTACAACTTTGCCAGGGTGTGCCAAGAAGTCCAAGGCAAGTAGCCACTCAGAAACTTGGTTCCTGTTGTATAAATTAGAGGTGTAGCGTGGCTTCTCCTAAGCCAAGCCAGCTACCCATCCTGAAACCTTCGGATAACAGTTTTCTACTGTCTCAGTTATGCACACAATAAAAACAATCATGCTAACAACAGCCACAAAATGCTCTATCCGGGAACGATGTTAAATGCTTCTGCATTTAATTGTCACTGGGAAGTAGTATATTATTATCATTATTATCCATTATACAGAATATCAAACAGAAAGGGGTTAAAGAGCTTGCTCAATGCCACTCAGCTCTTTGTGGCAGAGCCTTTTTCTTTGAATTGAAATTCTGTGCTTTTAAGCTCTTCTCCCTTAGAGTTCACTTTTCACAACAAACAACCGAGATGACTTGCTTGGCCTTAGAACTAATATTGAGCATATTATATTTCATTTTAAAATAGTAAGCTGGGATCCTGTCTTATTCATTCTGTGTGTATAAACACACATGTGTGTGCGCAGACACACTCTCTAGTGTTCTCTGTGCTCCTCTATGCTTCCGAGGGAATCGATCTTTGTCAGCCTGTGACAGGGACCTTCCCTTGCTCCTTCTTGCTGGAATCACCTCCTAAAGAAACTACTGCATCTCCGTCCTTATCTCAGGCTCTGCTTTGGGGAAACACATCTTAAGACTATGCGTATGTACATTCTTTTGTGGCCTAACATTTATTGAGCACTTACTAAGTGCCAAGCACCGTGCTAAGTGATTGCACGGTGATTGCTAAGTGATAGCACTTTTTTTAGCAAAAAGTGCTAAATTGCCTTTTTCAAAATCCTCTGGGTAATGCCATGAGTTTGTCCCCAATGGATTCGTGAGGAAGCTGAGGCTCAAAGAGATGAAGTAATTTGTCCAAGGACCCATCCAATGAGCAGTGGAGTTTAGTTCATTCTTTTAATCTCGATGTTAAGCTGTCTATTCCTCCTGATCATAGAATTGGTCGTCTGGAAGCTTCTATAAATTCCAAATTCAGGCTCTGTAAAACTTATGATTTGCATACAATATTTCAGAGAAATCTTTAAAAATGATGATTTGCATACAATATTTCAGAGAAATCTTTAACAACTATGATTTGCATACAGTATTTCAGGGAAATCTTTGCCACAACTGTACATACATTGCTAACTCTAAATTATCCTGTAGAAAGGAAGTCTGTGTGCCAAGACCATTTTTTAAAAAATGAGTTACCTGATTTGATAGGTGGACAAAATGTCTAAAACCAGGACTGGCCCCCAAATCTGGGACACGTGATCATCTTGTCATCATCTAACAATGGAAGCCAGTGGGCCACATTGGAAATGCAAATGCTCTCTAAGCACTGGGATGCCATTAAACTGCCTGCTTTTTCTCTGAAAAAAAAAAAAAAAGAAAGAAAGAAATCTTTTTATACAAAGCAAAAATGGCCTTTAAGAGAATGTGGCTCTTCCCATGAAACACCTGTTCTCTCAGAGATCCACAGGCCTTTGAAATTTCCTTTCTCATTAGCAGCCATCCTCTATTACTAAATTTATTTATTTATTCTAAAATCAAAGAGGAACCAAATTTTAATGACCGTTTTCTACCTAATTTAACTCAGCTTCTACCTTGGCCTCTGGTAAACCCCTTCCTCTTACCCCCCACCCCACCTTAGAACATTTTCTCTTTCCAAAACCGCTGTGAGCAGAACGGAGGGAAGGAGTGGAGGCGAGCGGTGAGGTCAGGGTGCCTGCAAGCTGTGCGGCTTCCAGGGGAAGGTGGGAGGAACGAGGGACCGCTTTTATACAGACCTTAGAAGGAAGAGAACTCTCAGCCAGGAGCCATAGAGGCGAAATCACCAAAGGAAGCCCCAGAGTCACCAAGCAGCCCTGACATCTGGGAAAAGTCGCTAAGATTTGCTATAAATTGCAGAGTGGAAGGAGTTAAAGGAAACCCTAAGAAAAGGCATCAGGTGTGAGTGATCTGCTGTCACTGCCCTTTGTGGCCCTCCATGATGCCTGCATGTCCCCGGGTCCCCCCAGGGTGGTGGCATGGGGGCAGCAGGGCAGACACTGGCCCTGCAGGACCCAGACTGCTCGCTGCCGCCCCCGTGCCCTGCCAGGCGTCCGTGTACGCAGGAGGGCTGCTGAGCGCACCGAGAAGCTGCCTCCTCGAAGCCAAAGTGATGCATCTGTTTATGGTAATTAAATAAATGCCAGTTGGACCCTTCTCAGTGTGCTTACTGAAGCAAGCGCCAGAAACACGCCTGCTCTCCAAGAATCGGAGCAAAATTAGAAACAGAAAGGCGCTTCCACCCACTCCTTGAAAACACTTGGCCCTGGAGGTTTACGCGGAAGCAAGAGGCTGAGCTTTCCTGTGGGCTCTGGCCGGCTGCCCTGTGGGGTCCTGAGCAAGTCATTTAACCTTGGCTTCTTCGCCCGTCAGATGACAGGGTGACACTTGCTCTTTCCCTCCCTCCAAGGTGACCTTGGTGTACAGGGCCCGGCTGTACAATTGAACTTATTTATAAGCTGCTTCTTTCCAAAAAAGAGTTTGAGGCAATTTATAGCAAACGGTGGAGTGATACATGGAAATAAAATGGAGAGTGCAAGTAGGTTAATTTTACGGCTTAACCCATTTCTGATGGGTGACAGAAATTTAGTAGAAAAGTAAAAGTCCGCGGATATGTTTTAAATAGTTCTCAATGCGTTGGAAAGATGATGGACTTTGGACTCTGTGGCTTCAAATTTAGTTCTAACGTCCATAACTATGTGATCCTAAGTGAGTTATTTAATCACCTTGAACTTCACTTTCCTTGTCTATAACAAGACATACAATGTGAAGGCAATGAAGGATTAATACCGTAAATATATACAGAAGTACTAGACCAGTGCCTGGCACATACAAGTGTTTTCATAAACATCGATTTCTTTTGACTAACCTTGCTTCTCACATTCTTTCTTTTCTTCTTTCTTTCTTTCTTTTCTTTCCCTCCCTCCCTCCTTCCTTTGTTCCTTTTTTTTTTTATTCTTTTTCCCTGCTGAATAAGGAAGTCTTCAGAAAACCTCGCATTAATTGATTAGCAGGTTAAAGAACCTCTGGGAAGAGAAGGAGTTTGAAATTATGAAAGGAAGAGAGCCTTGTCAATGCAAGAAAGGGACAAATTTTCAAAATGCGTAATGACTCTATTAACTAATCCAAAGTCACCAGATGCGTCTCTTAAATTCTCTGAGTCTTCTTTTGTTATTGGAGTGTAGAATTAACAAGACTGGTGTTAGGTCTGGAGCCGAGAGAGAGAGAGAGAGAGAGAGAGAGAGAGAGAGAGAGAGAGAGAGAGAGAGAGAGAGAGAGAGGGGGGGGGGGAGAGGCAGAGAGAGAGAGACAGAGAGAGAGAGACAGAAAGAGAGACAGAGACAGAGAGAGAGAGAAACAGAGAGAGAGAGAGAGAAACAGGAAGCCTCGTGTAGCAGAATGCGGTTTATTTTGAGCATCTAGGTGCAGATGGGTGGAGGCCAAAGAGCGCCCACCCTGAGAGAGGGAAAGCCTTGGGCTTTATAGAGGGTTTCTCGGCGGGGAGTGAGTACCTGGGCCAGGACAGTCGCTGTAATAATTTTTTTTTTCAACAACCAATTTCTAGGACCCCTGAGTCGGTCTCATCCTGCAGGATAAGGGAGGCCGGTATCTTCCTCCTTATCAGGGGGGATAGGAATGCTTGTGTAGCTGTCTGTTAGATTTTACAACCTCCAGGGACTCTCCAGACTCCTGCAGCTATTGTTTTACAAGCCTACTGTTTTCCATTAACGGCATTCCGTCCTACACATAATTTTCGGGTTCCCACCTGGAACAAACCTAACAATTGGTTTCCTCCTATGCCCCCAAGCTCTCCCAAAGAGATGGAAGTACAAAAAGGGAGCACTGAGAGGATGTTTTTTCCACGTGACGCTGAGAAGACCAAGGCCACAGTTGTGGAGTGCAAAGGGAACTCCAGATAGACGTGACACTTCTCTGGGAGACGTGGAGCAGGCAGTGGGACTAACCAGTTACAAAATTACAAAATAAAGACCACACATGCACTTCTCTTTTACTCTCTGAGGTCACGTGGGGATGTCCATGCAGGCAGGAGGTGGTGTCTGTTAAGTGACTACTAGCAAGTAATCCAGGCAACTAGGGACATCCGGGGACATTCAGCATCAGGAAACAGGGTTATGGCCACAAGGTTAGCAACAGGGACAGGACTTTTCAAGACCCAGCCCATGCCTCCTCCTCTGTGAAGCCTTTCCTGATAACCCCTGTGCCCAGGGAGGATCAAATGCCTCCCTTCTGCCTCACTGGTCCCTGGATTGACTTTAAGCAGGGCACTCATTCTTTACTTTATGTGTTCATTTGCATATCTGTGTCCCCTATCAGAGGGTGAGTTCTCCAAGGGCTGTGCATCCTCACGCCTAGCATAAATAGTAAGCTGGCACATAGTAGGTGCTTAATAAATGCAAGTCTAAATAAATGGCTCCTAAATCTAAACCAGGGCTCCTCAAACTATGGCCTGCGGGCCACATGCAGCCCACCGAGGACATTTATCCGGCCCTCCGGGTGTTTTTGCCGCCGCTGCCTGTCCTGCTTAGCAGCCGGGCCCGGGCCCACAGTGCGCATGTGTGGAATGTGCGCCGCACTCTCCAGTGGTCTGAGGGGCAGTGAACTGGCTCCCTGTTTAAAAGGTTTGAGGACCCCTGGTTCTAAATAAATGGCTCAGGACCGCAAGCACAGGGCAAGGCTGGGGGAGAACTGAGCACCTTATCAATACAGAGGCTGAAGGGCAGGCCTGTGGTATATCAGGAGGGCAGTCAGGTACAGGGCCAGAGCCTGGCCAGCAGTGAGACTTGCTCCCTACCCCCCAGCTTCCTCCTGCCTGAGGACAGTGTTGGCTCTGGGCTCCTGGGCGGGGTTAATGACACAAGAAAGCGGAGCGTGATGCTGACCGCTAGACTCTGGAGCCCACACCACCTGAGTCCACCGCCTCCACAGGTATCAGCCACGTGACATTGGACTTGAGGTTTAGTTTTTCTGGTGCCTCAGTTTTCCCGTCTGTAAAATGGGAACAATAAATAGTACCTACGGCCTAAGGTTGTTCTGAGGACTAAACCAGTTAATATAATGAAGTGCGTGGCACAGAGGAAATGCTGTATGGATGTTAGCTATTATTATTGCTATTGTTGTTATTATTGTCATTATCAGATGTGAGGAGGGCACACATAGTCCGTAGGTCCTGCTGGTGACTCAGCAAAAGGGGAAAGAAGAATCTAGTGGGTTCTGGCTTCCATGTACTAGAGTGTAGCTGCTCCAGCTTTAGCTGGTTAAGAGTTGATAATCTAAAGCCCAGTTCTCTATGTACTGTTGAGACATGTTTTACATTCCAGTTCTTTTTTTTAATTATTATTAATTTTTTTTTTTGAGACAGAGTCTCACTTTGTTGCCCAGGCTAGAGTGAGTGCCATGGCATCAGCCTAGCTCACAGCAACCTCAAACTCCTGGGCTCAAGCAATCCTGCTGCCTCAGCCTCCCCCGAGTAGCTGGGACTACAGGCATGCACCACCATGCCCGGCTAATTTTTTCTCTCTATATTAGTTGGCCAATTAATTTCTTTCTATTTATAGTAGAGACGAGGTCTCCCTCTTGCTCAGGCTGGTTTTGAACTCCTGACCTCGAGCAATCCGCCCGCCTCGGCCTCCCAGAGTGCTAGGATTACAGGCGTGAGCCACCGTGCCCGACCTAGGTTCCAGTTCTTAAGAGCCTAGAAAAGAGTCACTGTCATAATGATGCCAAATGTTGACTTTTAAAAGAACTTGGGTTCCAGATTTGTTTGAAGGTGCATTCAATAAATCAGGGAGCTTTGTGATTCAGGGGGTGGGGACTCAATCTTTCTCTTCCATCATTTCTATTCCATTTTGTGGGCTCTCAGATGTAAAGGGAACAAAAAAACATTAAAAGGGCCCTTTAATTGTTAAAGAAAAATTCGTATTCGTTTATTTTTAAACACACACTTATAGCACTCACTATATGCCAGGCACACACTGTCCTAATTACAAATATGAACTTATTTAGTTTTCAAAATAATGCTGTGAAGTAGAACTATATTGTTATACAGATGAAGAATCTGAGACACAGAGAGGGTAAGCAATGTGCCCAAGGACACACAGCAGCAAGTGGTGAAGCCAGGATTGTGAACTCAAGAGCCTGGCCCGGAGTTCCTCCTGTGTCATCTCCAGAAGGCCTGAGTTTGGGCAAAGGCACAAGAAAGTAAGCGGCCCTCTTCTAACGCAGGCTAGACCAAGCTGCCCCAACGCCTTCAGTCTCCCACCCAGAGCAGCCCTGCCTCTCTTGCTGGAAGGAAGGGGTGGGGGTCCCACAGATCACTGCAGATGCCCAGGCCTGACTCTGAGTGGCCCAGCTTTGGAAGGGATGTCTCGTGCCCCACCGACACTGAGCTGGGAGCCCAATGGGACAGCCACCACGAGGACAGGCATGCTGTCTACCAGCTGGTGGCCCTGAGCTCCCAGGGAGAGCTGCTTTATAACCTGGGACCCCTCTGCTGCCTCTTCCTGTTGGTTTGCTATTCCCTGGTCTCAGAACACGATAACTTCTGATTTTCAGTGAAATTTGAGGCCCGGGGGATTTTTCTCCCTGTTCTCCAAGCAAGCAGAGAAAGCCCCAGGGGGCCCATCCTTGTCAGTAAACAGGTCTGTGTGATTGCTGGGTCTCTACAATTGGACAGCCTTTTCTCTCCCCTGATAGAGATAAATGTTGATAACTCAATGATGATGAAAACATTGTAAAGTGTCAAGCACAGCATGCTTAGTTACGAAAGCTAGGAATAATTGCTTCAGCCTCGCTGCTAGGAAAACCAGTTGTTGAGTCCAGGATAATTCTAGTAAGCAATTGGCATTTGGGGATTAATTGTTTAGAATGCAATGACTGCTACAACCCAAACTAATGAGAACAGAAGGCAGTTTCCATTTGAATTTCAGGGATGAAATAGGCTTTGCCAGGCTGACTGGTACAGAATGGAAGGGCTTTTTTTTTCCTCTCTTTTCTTTCTTTTTTTTTTTTTTTTTTTAACCTCAGCATTGGTTGGCCGAAAAATAAGCAAGCATTTTGCAAGAGCAGCTTCTGGGAAGACTAGCCAAAAGTCTGCGCAGGAGCCTCAGGAAAACTCTTGATTGATTGGTAAAAGCCTGGCAGAGCGCTTCCCGGAGGGCCTGAGCAGGTTGGGGGCAACGAGGCCAGGGTGAGTCATCCCCGAGCTGCTCGGGGTCTGGAATCAGACCTGTCACTGCCACTTACCAGCTCTGACCTTCAGCAGGTCACCTCCCCTTTCCGAGTCTGTGCCCTCCTGCGAAACCAGGATGGATAGCAGCACGTACTCTGCCAACCTGGATGGGTTATTATGAGAGTCAAAAGAGAAAATATCGGGCCAAGCGCTCTGCAATCTGTAAATCGCAATGTGGGGGGGAGAGTACCATTTAGATAAATCACCCCCTTTCTGGTCCTTTATTTGTTTGCTTAGCCCTACCCTGGTCTGAAAAGGACTCCAAGCAACCTGCCTATTTTTTTTTTTTATAATGTCTTGCAAAGCTATGAGCACCATATAGAGAAACTGCCATGGCAAGCGATGGACCAGTACCAGAAAGGACCCAAGTGGAGTGCTGGGTCCAGGCACACAGTAGCCTGAGGACTCTGGAAGGAAGTTGCTTCACTCTGGCAAGTTTGGAAAGTTTGGAGCCTGGAAAGTTTGACCTCAAGTTATGCTTCAGAGAAGACCTGGATTGTGGATGATGGAGGAGAGATGGGGAGAGAAGATGGAGTAGCTCATTTGTTCAAGTGTTTATCCATTGAGCACCTGCTATACGCATATATTTATTTATTGAGAGCCTGCTATGGGGAATGGTGCCATAATGGAGACATCCACTGTAACCTCATGGCAAAGGTCCCAAATTCTTCCCAAGTTTCCCAATTCTTATCTAGTTTCCTGCCATCTCCAGCTCTGCTTTGCAGCTGCCGTTGGCAATAGGGAAGTGAAGAGGATTACCCTGAATTCTTTCAATGAACAGGAAGGCACATGCATCGACGTCCCACCTCGACATGAGGACTCCCCCAGACTGCCTGCTAGACTTAGGGAATCAGAGTACAGTCTGAGAGAGGATTTAGACCTGATACTCTTAGGATAAAGGCAAAGTCAATAGAAAATAACAAGTGTCGCCGAGGATGTGGAGAAATAGGAACCCTTGTGCATTGCCAGTAGGAATGTAAAATGGTGCAGCTACTATAAAAAAATAGTATTAAGCTTCCTCTAAAAAATTGAACACAGAATTACCAAATGGCCTAGAATTACACTTCTGGGTATATGCCCAGAAAAATAGAAAATTTAAAACTCCAACCGATATTTACATATCCATGTTTATTACAGCATTATTCACAATAGCCAGAAGTTGGAAACTATCCAAGGGCCTATCAACTGATAAATCAATAAACAAAATGTGGCATCTACATACAATAGGATATTATTAAGCTGTGAAAAGGAATGAAATTCTGACACATCCTACATGAGTAAACCTTGAAAACATTATGCTAAATGAAATAAGCCAGACGCAAAAGGACAAATATTGTATGATCCCGTTTATACGAAATATCTCCAATGGGCAAATCCATAGAGGCAGAAAGTATAATAGATTAGAGGTGACCAGGGAGGAGGGGAAGGAGAAATGGGGTGTTATTCCCTACTGGTCAAAGTATCGAGGGTGATAAATAAAGTTCTGGAAATAGATAGTGGTGATGGTCACGCAACATTGTGAATGCAATTAATGCTACTGAATTGCACACTTAAGCATGGCTAAAATGGCAAATTTCATGTTAGATATGTTTCAACACAATAAAAAAATATGCTTTTCTCAAAACAAAACAACACATAACACCAAGTTCCTGAACAAAGCTGGGCATGGCGAGATCTTTGCCCGCCATCTTCCCCTCCTCTCTAGCCACGTGGGGCTGGTTCTCCCTAGTGCTCCCCTCACCGCTCCCACCACTGGCCCCCGAATGTGCTCCCACTCTCCCAAAGCCAGCTTTCTTGGGCCACCCAGTCTAGGTCTGCTACCCGCTCTCAAAGACCCATGCTCCTTTTCTTTGGAGTATGCAGCTTAGTGGTGGGATATTTGGATGGTGTCTGAGTCTCCCACGAGACACAAAGGCTCTGTTGGTTTTTTTCTCTCCATTATAGAGCCACTTCCCGTTGTAATAAATAAAGAAATATATGCTGGGGAAAGAGACATGAACAAATCAGCTGCTCTGGCTTCCTTCCCTATGCCCCTCTGTCATCTCTGGCCCTTTGTCCATTATCCACAGCACTCAGCGCTGTCTGAAATAATTTGATGTGTCTATTGCTTTATGTATCTGTGGTGTCCCTGCCTTCTCATTACACTATGAACGCCTTGAGACAAAGGACTTTTTCTGCCTTGCCCACTGTAGTTCCTGTGGTACAGAAGAGTGTCTGGCATATTGGAGAGGCTTAGTAGATGTTTACTGAACGAATGCATAAGGAGACCTTCATTAAATCCTGCCCGGATTATCTTCCACCCGATTTCACTCTCTGCGTATCAGTGCTAGACTCCTGTGTCTACGAATGTGGATAAGCATGTGTCCCACTTCTGCTGTAAGCTTTCAGCGCCTCCCCCACTCCCGGAGGCAAGATCCGTGTCCCTGTTAGAGATTACACTGGCCTCTCCTGGCACCCCCACGTTACCCATCGTACCCTGTCACTGCTGGAGGGCTCCAAGCTACTGCCTATGCTATTCTTGACTCATTCTCTTCTCTCTCCCTGAAATGCCCTTTCCTGCTTCTTTGGTTAATGCTTTCTCACTATCCAGGACCACTCAGACGTCGCCTCCTTCCAAAAGCCCTTCCCCAAACCTCCCATGTCTGTTTCTGACATGGTACAAAACTGCCACCCAGCCACGCTCTCCCACTAGACTTGAGGCCATGATGAGCTGGGAGCAAGTTCACACATTCGGTTCATCTCCACGGCCCATTTCCTGGCATATGGCAAGCACCAGTGAAGAGGGATCTAACCAACCCTAACTCTTCAGAGTGGATATAGGAATGAAGCGAATTGTCTCTTGATTGAGATAAATGACCTCAGTGCTGCAGAACCACCCTTAGACCAGGTGAGCTGTGTCCCACCGTAGGGTGAGGAATCTGCAGCCCCCCCCCCCCCCCAGTGAATGTCCCTACCTGGAACTTGCACTTCTCTTTCTAGACCTCTCTCTCTGGGAACCCAGAGCTTGTCTTCTGGGGGTCTGTCTTCCCAAGCATGCATCGTGCTGCCAGCATGCAAGCCCCTGGGTCTGACAGGTATATGGGCTTGCTTTTTGGTGGGATTTTAGCCAGAACTTAGATGTACAGGCTGGGGTGACCGTGTACATCAGGTATAGGATGGAGACAGAGGTGGGAAGAGAAGGGGACGGTTGCCATGGGGAGCCACACTGACTCTGTCTCCCACGGGACGTGTTCCAGAACGCCAAGAAGTCTGGGCACTCTAAGTCAAAGCTGATTATGAAAGTGTTCATTTATCAAGATAGGGAGAGAAAACTATGTTTTATTTAACAGTCTACTGGCTTAGAGGTAACTCGGAAACATTTAGACAAATGGTCTGTGGGTCTCCGTTCGACCCTTGCCCAGGGTCTTGCAAGTGTTGGCGGCAGGACTGCAGCTCAGCCAGCCGGGAAAACTGCACCCCGGGAAGGAGGGCTTGTGGGGTGCTTTTCATGTTCTTGAACCCCCAAGCCTCTGAAAATGCAAGATAATTGCTGCCCTAAATCAGGATGAGATTTATTAGGAGGCCTGAGAGAGAAGTAGCTCTTGGTCTTCTCTGAGGGAAAAAAAATGCTTAAAGGGAAACAAACAAGACTGTTTTGCCTCAAACTAATTGATGGAGACAGATGTCAGAACAGGGGTTACCGCTGGGGGTGCGGGTGGGCTGACTGGGAAGCAGCAGGAGAGAACCTTCTAGGTTGCAGTCAGTGTTCTTCATCTTGATCTGAGTGGAGGTTACCCAGTCATGCATATGTTAAAATTTGTCTAGCTGCACACTGGAAATCAATGCACTTTCCACACTGGCAGATTTTGGAGTAAGTCAGGTGGGCCTTGTCAGCTCTGCGCCCCTGAGCAACTTACTGATCCTCTGAAACCTCAATTTACTCCTTTGCAAAGTAGGTAAGATCTACACATCCACCTCACAGAGCCACAGAAGGTATGAAAGGCGTTAGTGCTCCATCTGGTAGTTCTATGATAACTACTATTAAATTTGCTACATGAGCTATTACTTAGTACAATGCTTTGAGACTTTGCTATGGGCAGATTTTTTTTTTAAGATGCAGTTTTTCTAAATGAAAAAAAAAAAAGAGTTCCGTCCAAAACTCTTCTCCCTTCTAACTATTCTGTCAATACCGCTCGTTTTCACTGACTGATTCATTCAAGGGTTTAACCGCCCTTGGGTCTAGATGCCGACTTTTCTGCGTGGTAAGCAGGTTTCCCCTCACCATCAGGCATTACAATGAGACCAGAATTCAATCCTAAGGAAACAAGAGCGCGCTGGTGAAAATGACTTATTGAAAAAGACCTTTATTGCTCTCCTCGTGGGCTTCACCTCGGGCCCCCGAAAGAGGCTTGGTCCTGGCTGCATTTGATTCCTTATGGAAATGTCCTGGCTCTAATCTAATTCCACACGGAAGCTCAGCCTGAACTGAGAGGAGATTTTGGCTGGTTTCCATTAGATAAGCTGGGATAGCAGCTTCTGAGCCCTACAGAGTATTGAATATGCCTTCCTTATTAGACTGCGGTTAAATTATGCTGGTCCCTAAATGCAATTTCAGAAGGAGAAGTGGGCTTCCACACAGAATCCTAGAAGAATTCAGAGTGGCATTTATTCATTCAACAGCCTTTACTTGGTGCCTGCTAAGGACAGGTGAACATCCCAGGCACTGTTAGAGGAATAATGATGATCATGGCCCTCAAAGGGCTTCACTGGTGCTCCTCTAGACAGGGCGTCAGGACCGTGAACTTCAGCCATGGAGGTGGGCGTGTGCCCAACCCATCCGCAGTGTGAATCATTTGGGGACAAATACTGCTCAAAAGGAGAAGGGCAGGAGAAAGAACCTGTACAGGGAACTCCTGTAGGCCAGGCATGGCAGGGATGCTTTGCTTATGATATCTCATTAAGTCTTCCCAACAACCCAGCAAAGCAGTTATTTTCTCATTTTACAGAGGAGGAAACTACATTCAGAGAGGCTAAGATGTGGCCCAGAGTCCATAAGGGCAGGCGGGATTGACTATGTAATTTGTGGGGCACAGAGCAAAATGAAAATGTGGGGTCCTTTGTTAAAAGTTAAGACTTTCACAGCAGTGACAACAGTGCATTAAACCAAGAGAAGAGTCCTCATAAACTCAGGACCCCCGTGGGACTGCCCAGGTTGGATGTCTGTGAATCCAGCCTTGAGTGGAGGCTCTATAAAGAGTTATGGGAACACAGAGGGGCAGGAGCTAATGTTGGTTGGAAAGATTGGTAAAGCAAGAAGCTTTACTGACCGAGGAGGCAGGGAACTGGAAGAGGAATGTCGCTTTGGTTTCATGTACTTAGGGCACAGGGCCTACCTAATGACTGCTTTTACTGAATTCATCAGAACATGAAGTAGCTAGGAACTTTGGTGGCCGCTGAAGCCTATGGACTCGTGAATCTGTCCTGGAGCAAACCACCTGAACCAAGTGTGGGAAAAGGAATCCAGTTTTCGTGTTCATTCCTGCTGTCTGGAACTTTCCCACCCCCGCTGAGAACTCTGAGACCTCCCGGACCAGCTCCAGTCTGGACTGTTTGCCTACTTCCACATGCTTTAGGAGTAAGATCAGTTGTAAATAACAGAATAGACAAGCAGCAGTGGCTTGGACAAAGAGAGGTTTATTTCTCTCTCAAAACACAGTCTGGGGGCAGATGGTTTGTAGCATTAGTTCAGGTGCTCAGAATGTCAGTGTCGCTGCTCTGCTATTCTCTTGCTCCTTGCCTCAAATTGTCACCTAGTGGCGACAGGACAGTGGCTGCAGCTCCAGCATCTTGACTGCATTCAAGACAAATGTAAAGGGAAGGGTGATGCTGTTTCCTGCTATTTGCCAAGCACCACTCTATGTTTTCGGGGTATAACAGTGAATGAGATAAACAGGTCCCTCACCTCGTGGAGTTTACAGTCCAGTTCAGGGAGGAAGAAAAAAATAATAAATAAATAAACAAAAATATCGGATAATGTTAAATGACCCCTGGACTAGGTCATGCAAGAACTTTTTTCAGGAAAATGCCACATGAGCTCAAATCTCAATGAAAAGAACATTCGTGGAACCAGACACACAAGGCTCAGTGGAAAATACATTCCAGACGGAGGCTAAGGAGAAACCAGGAAACACAGACACAGAGCTGGGGCGCTGAGGGCCAGAGGAAGGAAGGCAGAGAGGTCCCCGAGTGCTGGGTTTTAGTCTTCATGGTATGGTGGGGGTTGGGGGTTCCTTTGGAGAAAAGCTGCATCTTGGAGGATGAGACTCGGGTAGCGAAGGAGACTTAGTGGCTGTGGCAATATGCAGAGAAGAAATGGATCCGCTCCGTGGACGGGGCTGGGAGACAGAAACACAGAGCCCATCTTGGAGATAAACGGGAAGTAGAAGAGTGGCGGGACTTTTATCTCTGCAGCGCCTCCTGGTGCCTTGCCTGTTGCAGGTGTGCACTGATGCTGTTGAATGACTGAACAGATGAGGCGCCCGCTCAGGAGCTCAGGAAAGCAGCAAGAGGGGAAAGAGCTGCAGCATCAGAAAGTGCTGCCTCCTAAATAACTTCAAGACCACCTAGAGTTTTCCCAAAAGACACCAACTGTTACAAAATTTTCCCCTGTGGTTACCGTAAGCAGTAAAGGTAGCTCGGAGAAGGGCAGCCTCAGGAAGACTACTTTACAAAGGTGTGCAAGGGTCAGTTCAGATGTCAGGCCCTGCAAGGTGACACCGAGCACACCCCCAGGCTGGGCTGGGGGGCTGTACTCCTGGTCCGGGTGCAATCCGTTCTCCTTCCCGAGTTTTGTGCGGAGAAATGTGGCGTGAGGCTTTTTCTCCGCCATCTACATTCCCATCTGTTAACTTGATGCTCCCAGAGTCGAGATAATGATTTAAAAGCTCTAATTTTGTTACATTCTGAAGCCTGTCTGCCATCAAGGCTGATGGTAATGAGATTTGGGAAGGAGCTTGGCTCTTAGCTGGGGTCAATTCATCTTTGGGAGAAAGTGCTACCATCAAAACGCCCAGGAATTATTAGCACTTAGAGGAAAGCTGAAGAGGCCTATTAATGCGAGACGCCTAGGGAGTCCTGAAGTGTGAGACGCAATTATATTTCTTATTTATTTCCACTGGCTTCATATTTAAGGGTAAAGAAAAGATAGGTAGGAAAGATCTCGTGGAAATCGATAAATATTTATTAAGCACCTATAATACTGTCATGCGCCTTACCTTTGCATACTGCTCCGGCTCTCGCAGGGGGTGAGCACATTAGCACGCCAGGCTGCTTCTCTCAGTCAC
This sequence comes from Mirza zaza, assembly GCA_008750895.1. Classification (NCBI taxonomy): domain Eukaryota; kingdom Metazoa; phylum Chordata; class Mammalia; order Primates; family Cheirogaleidae; genus Mirza; species Mirza zaza. Next base: position 6,757 of record VSMD01119387.1, on the reverse strand, counting down.
TTCCCACAGCCCTGCAGACAGAAGACCACAGCCTGCTTTTTGTTTCTGTTTTTTAATCAATGCGGAATGTAAGGCCCAGAGCAAATAAATCCGCTTCTCTGATAAGTGGTAGAGACAGATTTGAACCTGGATTTTCCAGTTCTGGTGCGCTGCTTTTGCAAACGATACTGCAACACCCTCTTTGTGTGCCAGGCCCTGGGTGGCTGGGGGACCAGAGGCATTTAGCATGCGGTCTCTTTTCTAACAGTGGTTCTCAGCTCTCCCCACGTGTTAGACTCATCTAGAAGCTTTGAACAAAGGCCAAGTGCTGCAACTTGGGCCTTATCCTCAGAGATTCTGCTTTAATTAGAGGAGGTAGGGCCCAGGCCCTCTGAGCTTAGAGTATGGGAGAGAGAGGGAAGGACATGTCAAGTGACAGGTGAGGGGTCCCGGAGGTTATCCTAGACCACATTGGCTTTTCCTTGTTATTATTATATTTTTATTAATAGCAATGCTTTATTGACAGCAATAACGGGCAGGTCCCATGCCTGCTCTCGGGCCTTATTCAATCCTCCTAGCAAACCTCTGAGGCAGGTAACATTACTGACATTTTCGGGGAACTTAATATGGCAACATGGGACAAATAAAGGGTTTGGAGCTAAAAGGAACTGACTCGAAAACCAAGTTCTGCCAGGTTTTACTTGTGTGATTTTTGAACTTAAGTTCACTTAAACCTTTTGCATAGTATGTAAAAGGGATGTAAAAATTGCTCTAAGTTATAGTGTTGTGAAGCTCGAACAGATGAAGACATATACTTAAACTCTGTAGGGCCTACTAAGTAAACTATTAAGAATATGGCCTGATGTTACTACAGAGGAGAGAGCTGAGGCTCAGAGAAGGTAAGTAATTTGCTCAAGGTCAGGTCAAAGTCCCATACTGCAGGACCCGCGGGGTTAAACCACCAATCTGATGCTTCCTCTGTGCCTGCTGGCCCTAAAGGCCTTTGCAACTTTTGACTGTCTTAGAAAGAGTGGAGGATAATGCTGGGTGATTAGAAGCAGAAAGGGCTTCCTGGTATCTTTGAATAGCAGACATATTGAGACCAAAATGTTTCAAGTGCTTAGGGAATCACAGAATAGATAGACCAAGCTCTCTAGGGCTGAGAGCTTACATGCAGATAACTAGAGAATTTTAAAGCTGGAAGGCATATCAGCTGTAGGTTTCACAGAGGAAGAGAAAATTGGAAAAACTCCGGAAGTAGACTGAGATTTAAGGTTTCTAAAGTAATGCTATATAAAGACCTGCCTGGAAAAGTAGGGCAGACTTGCCTTGCCCACGGCGGTTCTAAGGATAAGCTGAAATAGTGGACAAGTGCTTTAAAAACTCAGAAGCAGCAGTTCTCAGCTCTGGCTACCTTTTAGAATTGTCTGGGGTTGGCCAGGCGCGGTGGCTTACGCCTGTAATCCTAGCACTCTGGGAGGCCGAGGCAGGTGATTTGCTCAAGGTCAGGAAAAAGAATTGTCTGGGGAGATCTCTTGCAGTAGCCCCACCCCAGAAAGATTAAGTCAGCGCTGTGGGTGGGGCCAGGCAGTGGTCTTTGGTAAAAGCTCCCCAGGCAGTTCGATTGTGCAATTAGAGTTAAGAAACCACCCCTGTAAATCATCATGAGAATACGAGTTGTGACTATTTTATTATTCAAGTAGAGTCTGGACTGTTACGCAATAGGGTGCCTACCTTCTTTCTACTGAGGTTCAAACGAGGGCTAACAGCTTTAATCTATTGCAGAAGGGACGGGTTAACTATAAGGAGGAGGTTTCTGTCTGGGAGGGGAAATTAAAAGAGTTCCTAGAGTGCTTCTCTCTCTCTAGGGTGACCCAAGGGTAGACCTCTGGTCTTCATTTGCTCTTTAATAAAGGAAAGAAAGAGAACCTCACGGCGTAACTTTCCAGGCTGGGGCTGGGGTCATGGGGCAGGAGTTGAGGTGCACGGACACGCGGCTTCACAGGCAGTTCCCACTGCAGAATGAGGATGAGATTCCGTGTCCCAGGCCTGCCGCCCACCCGCTCCCACACAGCAAGCATTTGTCTTCCGTAGTGAGGACATCGACTCTTTTAAAAAGTAACATTTTTTTCTGATGATATAAAAATTAAATGTCCATTGTCAAAATTAGGAAATTAAAAATATAAAAATTAAAACCCCCATGACCCTACTGCCCAGAGTAATCATTATTGATATTATTTTTTGTCTTTTTCCTGGTCTTTACGTATATATTTGATCCTGAAAACTTCAGCTCACTTTTTCACAGCATTGATCAGTCTTGAGTAATGATTCAGAACTGAAGTTGAAGCTTAGATCAGAAAAAGACTTAAATTCAAATACAGTTTATTTCTGCCTTTTTTTTTTTTTTTTTTTTTTTTAAGAGCGGGGGTTGAATTGTTGCCCAGGCTGGCAGTCCTGGGCTCAAGCAAACCTTCCACTTCAGCCTTCCAAGCAGCTGGAACTATGGAACTAAAGGTGCTGCCACTGTGCCCAACTCAAATGCAGTTTATTTAATTACAGAATACGTCCTGCTAGCTCAGTCTGTTTTCAAATGGTGCAATATGCTGTCTAGTATACTTGGAAAAAATAGTAAATGATTACTGGGGAAATACATTCGCTGCTAAGACTTGGAGCTAAAGAACAAGTCTCCGGATCACATTCCAGAAAGACTGTAGGTTTTCTCTCGCTCTTCCCTAATCATGGCAGCAGATATTATCCAGGTCTGTGTTGAGACCCCAATGTCTTCAGAAAAGTGTCCTGTCACCTCAGCTAAGCAGGTCTTGGCTAGTGCTAGGGAGCTTGGACCGGGAGCTCCAAGGAGCCAGATTTCCCTGAGACACATCCTGGGTCCCTGTGTCCCTTGCAGCAGGGGACACGTGCCACAAGAGCAAGGATGTGTGGTCCTAGCTAGGAACACACAGGTGTGAAGCAGTGCCCATAACGGCTGCTGATGGCCCTCATAAATCATTCCTGGCAGGCACCCAGGCCCTTGCCCCTGCTCTGTGCACAGTGGTGCTGAAAGGTAAGAACCAGAAATCAATTTGACATATGAAAAAGAACCTCCAGATAGTTCTCAGACATTTGCTCTTGTTCTCTCTCCCTACCCAACTTGCTGAGCAACAGACCCTCTCTTGACTGCATTTCGGCCATACTGTCATTGATTTTCCATCCAATAATTGGGAACAGTTATTTCCTGAGGGCCATATCAAGGTGACGATATAATTAAGAGGGCCACAGAGTCATTTGCATAACGCTTGCTCATAATTAGCCTCTTTGTTATAGTTAATTAGGACACTGGTTAAAATTCTCTGCAGTGGTTTTCCACTTTGAAGTCTAGTTACTCTTACAGCAGCAACATTTTTGACGGCCTACCATGTATCAGGCATTGTGCTAGGCCCTGGGGCAGTATGGTTCAGGCTCTTGGGAAGCTGATGGTTTAGTCGAGGAAACAGAGGAATCAAATAAATGTGAACTTGCCACGACTGAGCTGTTAGTACCTGCATTACTGTCCTAGGACTGTCATAACAAAGCAACACAAGTAGGTGGCTTAAACAATAGAAATGTATAGTCTCACAGTTCTGGAAGCTAGAAGTCTGAGGTCAGGGTGTCAGCAAAGATCCTTCAAAAGGCTGAGAGGGAGAATCTGTTCCATGCTTCTCTCTAGCTTCTTGTGGCTAGGAGATGCATTCTCCCTGTGTCTTCATGTCATCTTTCCTGTGTGTGTGTCTGCCCCTGGGTCCAAATTTCCCCTTTTTCATAAGGATACCAGTTATACAGATTAGGGTCCACCCTAAGGACCTCATCTTTAATTGTCCTATGTCCAAATAAGGTCACATTCATAGGTGCTGGGAGTTAGGGCTTGAATGTCTATTTCAGGGACACAATTCAACACATAATGGTTCCCAGATATATGCACAGAGCACAGAGGGGAACACACAGGAGGGAACAACACACCTTGGTGGGAGAGTCTGGGGAGGACAGGAGGAAGAGACATTCCTGGAAGAGGGACTTTGATGTGCAAAGTGCCCGAGGGCAGGAATCAGCCCCCTGAGACTGGAATGGCAGTAACACTACAGGAAACCAGCCCTGAGAGCTGACCAGTTCCCTGCTAAGGCTGATATGCTCTGAGGGCCCCAGAACCTGGGGCAGGAGGGGAAAGAGAAGGCCCAGGTAACCTAGAGACTCTTGCAGAAGCAGCCCAGGCTGCTCCAGGAGGGGATTTGGGGTGTTGGTGGAGAAGGAGGGATGGTGGTAGGAAGAGGGGTGGAGGGAATCTTGCTACTCAAGAGTGCTTTGCAATTGCCTGGCACCACCGCCCACACCAGACCATATGTCGACACACTTCCAAGTTATAAATCAAGCTAACAAACTCTTAAACAAAATATGCTCTCTTCTCCTACCTTTGCAAACATAGCCTCATAACAATCTGGATGGCCAAGTGCAAATGACAATTCCTGGATTCCTAGAAGAGCCTCACCAGAGCGTGGTGGTGTGAGGAGAACCAGGCCCTGGCCCATGGCCCGCCCCTTCCCATCCTATCTCTGGCTCTGTCCCACCCCACAGGGGACACCTGCACAGGTGTGGGCGCTCCAGCCCACTCACCAAAGCGTCATTCACCCTCCATGCCAACAGAACCTCTCGACCACCTCTCCGCGAGGGGTTTGCACAGTGGTGGCATGACCCATCCTAGGAGGGGAGGTGGGTTGAATGTGTCCCTCCAAAATTCAGATGTTGCACCTTTATGGCCAATGTGATAGTATTAACAGGTGGGGCCTTAGGAGGTGATTAGGCCACAAGGGCTCCTCCCTTTTGAATGGGACTCAGGCCCTTATAAAAGAGGCTTCAGGTAGCATGTGGCTCACTCGCCCATCTGCCAGGTGAGGACACGGTGCCCAGGGATTCCTCCCCTCTGGAGGATCCGGCAACACGGAGCCATCTTGGAAGCAGACGGCGGGTCCTCGGCAGAGCCACATCCTGGGAATACCTCTGGGGCTGCCCTGTTCCCCCAGGTCAAATGGGCCCTGCCTGTCAGAGGACCCATTCTGGCCTGCCTGGGCTGTGGTCAGCCGGGGGCAGGGTCCACAAGACCTGTGACCTCCGGAGACGTGGGCTCTTCCCTCAAAGGTCACATAGTTTCTGTTGCCTCCTCCTTTTTCTCATTTTCCTCCTCCAAAGTCTGATTTCCTCTTTCCTAATTAAAAAAATTTTTTTTTCAATTTGGAGATACCGGTTTCTTGTCGAGGCCCGTATCATCTGACTCTTCCTCGGCGACCACCCTGCCTCCCGCTTGCCGCCCACCCAGCCACGCTGCACCCAACAGCGTGCAGCCCCGGGCCCATGCCGCCCCCGCCTCTGTGAATTGATGTCAACTGCCCTTTCTTTCTTCCTGAAATCTTCTTCCCATTTTTTTTTCTTTTTTTGAGACAGAGTCTGGCTCTGTTGCCTGGGCAAATGCCATGGCATCAGCCTAGCTCACAGCAACCTCAAACTCCTGGGCTCAAGCGATCCTCCTGCATCAGCCTCCCAGGGTGCTAGGATTACAGGTGTGAGCCACCATGCCCTGCTAATTTTTTGTACTTTTAGTAGAGACGGGGTCTCGCTCTTGCTCAGGCTGGTCTTGAACCCTTGAGCTTAAGCGATCCTCCCGCCTCAGCCTTCCCAGAGTGCCAGGATTACAGGCGTGAGCCACTGCGCCTGGCCTTTTCCCATCTTGTATCCATTAGAAGTAAAGTCCAGCAGGGAATAACAACCCCACAAAATAATCCAAAACAGTAGCTCACTTTAAAATGTAGTGTGCGGCCACGTGAAAGCAGTCTGGGGGCAAGCTTGGGTGGGTGGGTTGGGTGGCAGCCAGGGCCACAGGGCACCAGGCTCCTTTGACTTCCCACACTGGGCTCTCTGGCATGAGACTTCCTCTCTCAACATCACACATGGTCCAAAGCCAGCCCTGGTGGCCTGAGCCATCACGTCCACACTGCAGTAGTAGGAAGGAGCCCTCTGCATGGCCCTGGATGAGCATTTTGCCAGCACCTTATAAAGGTGGGTTTTCTTGTCCATTTCTCCATTAGATGATGGAGAACACCTAGGGGACAAAACTGTGTTTTATTCATCTCCGTGTCCCTAGCTCTGTAGCACATGGCGGGGACTGAGAGTAAACTTTTTTGTACGAATTACTATCCTGCGGTAACGTAATAATGGCCCCCAAAGATATCCACGTCCTAATCCCTGGAACTTGTGCATGTTGCCTTATATGACCAAGTCACTGCAGATGTGATCGAGGATCTTGAGATGGCGCGAATATCCCGGCTTATCTGGGTGGGCCCTAAATGCCATCACAAGTGTTTTCATAAAGAGGAGGTACAGGAGATTTGAGTCAGGCACACAGAAGAGAAGATGGTGTGCAGACAACAGAGAAAGGTTTGAGGATGCTGGCCTCGACATTGGAGAGGTGCAGCCACAAGCTAAGGAATGCCGGCAGCCACCAGCAGCTGGAAGAGACAAGAAAGGGATTCTCCCCACAGCCTCCAAAGGGAGCACAGTGAGGCCCTGGGAGCTGTGAGAGCATACATTTCTGTTGTTTTAAGCCACCAATTTTGTGATAATTTTTTTTTTGCATGTGTGAAAGGCATAGGGAATAAATACACTTAATTATCTCTTTAAAAGTCATCATTGAACCTAACTACACGTTTAAACATAGCGAATATGTGTATATATGTTTCTTGGTTTGGGTCCTCCCGTG
>VSMD01119384.1:0-30634 GCA_008750895.1 Mirza zaza | reverse complement strand
GAGGCGGGAACCCAGTCCTGAGAGAACAGCGCGTGGGCCTCCTGGGGGAGGACCGACTGCGACGTTCCGAGAGTCGTGGTGCCAACAGCACAGAACAGGACACCCCTCAGCCGTGGAAAGCCCAGGTTTGCTGGGGACCTGGGATAGCTCTTGGAACTCGAGAGGCGAATGGGCGGAGAAAGCCGTGCAGTGTCCAAGCGGGAGGGGACGCGCGGCCAAAGCCCCGCAGACGTGGCTCAGGAGGCAAAAGGGAAAAGGAAGAGGCTTCCAAACGTGTCCTTGGAGCGCGGCGGGAAAGGGGGTGGCCGCCAGAGAGGATGGAGCTGGTCCCCGCCCGCTAGGTCGGGGGTCCTCACAAGGGCTGCCCAGTGGTTCCGAGTTTCTGGGACTCTGAGGCTGCTGGAGTCGCCCAAGTTTCTCCCTTTGGATGGCCCTGTTGGCGGCCACTGTCTTGTCTCTGATCCCCCGCTGAATACTACCGTGTTTCCCCCCAAATAAGTCGGGGTCTTATATTTATTTTCCCTCAAGAAGACACCCTAGGGCTTATTTTCAGGGGACGTGTCATCTTCCCCTCAAAGCCTCAGCTTGCAGCACGCACAGGACGGCCAGAGCCCGACAGGGGGAGCCGGCCTCGTTGGTGGGGCTGCCCGCACCTTTCCGGTCACCTCTGGGACAGCAGCTGTCACGATGGGGCAGATGAGAAGGGCTGCTCGTGTTCTTTCCCGCTCCGCAACAACACGCACGGGTTGTGCAGACGCGCTGCGCAGCCACGCCCGTCACTAGGGCTGATTTTCGGGGTGGGGCTTCTATGGCGCACATGCTTAGACATCCTGCCGGGGATTGTTTTGTGGGTGGGTCTGATTTTTGGGGAAACGCCGTAGGTGTGTGGCAGGCAGGTAGCCTGACCTTTTAGATTAGCCGCTGGTACACCATTGCCCACCGGCCGAGTGTGTCTTCTGCCTGCGTTTGTAAATAAAGCTCGACTGGAACAGAGCCAAGCCCAGCATTTACAGATTGTCCTGGGACTGCCTTTTGTGCTGCCCATGGCAGAGTGGAATGGGTGTCACAGATACGCCAGGGGCCACAACCCTGACGTATTTACTCCCTTGCCTTTTAAGAAAAAGCTTGCCGAGTCCTGTTCTGGAATGACAGTCCTCTGGGCCGAGAGGAGCCGCATCTGACTCAATGCAGGGACCGGGGTCCCTGTGCCAGGGACTCTAATCTTTGGAGCGGGGGGCCCTGACCAGGTGGGACTTGGTGCTGCCTCCCACGGAGTAAGAGTGGGTGCTTCTGTTTTTTTTTCATTTGTGGAGGAAGGAGGGAGAAAAGAAAAGGAATATTTGGTGGCCAGAAGGTGGCTGAGACATGGAATGCTCACCACGTAGCCCTGTTCTCTTCCTAGCTGCCTTGTGGCTGGGCACGGTCAGAAGATGGTAAGTTTTAGGCAACAGATCACGAGTGAAAACGGCATGTATCCCTTCTGGCCTGAGGCACTGGCAAGCCCTGGGATAAGCCTCCGTGCCTTCTAATCCGTGACGAGGAACGAGAGTGTCATGTGGAGAAGCTGGGGACACAAGGCAGAGACAGCCTGGAGCCCTGAGTCACCCACGGGAAGGTCTGACTGATGCAATAGACGTTACACGTAGGTCACGATTTAAATAAAACTGCGTTTATACTTATATCCAATTCATATTCAGTAACGAAACTCTGTATTTACATTATTAATAGTTTCCCATACTATGTAAAATAGTCTTTGGAAACAAGACTTTGAATAACTTCGCAATATTCTATTAGATTATTTTGTTGATCAAGTTCCCTGTGTGGGAAGGTATGACAAGAAAGACAACTTCGCTCACTGCCTGTAGGAGGATAATCTGGGGCAATTTTTTTAAGTACAATTTATCCTCTTTGATTCAGTGATTCTTTTCCCGGAAATTTATCCCCAGGAAATAGTAAGAGATATGGGCAAAAATTTATCAACGATGGGAGGCCGAGGCTCGAGGATCGCTTGAGGTCAGGAGTTCAAAACCAGCCTGAGCGAGAGCGAGACCCCGTCTCTACTAAAAATAGAAAGAAATTAATTGGACAACTAAAAAAAAATATATATATATATATATAAAAAATGAGCCGGGCATGGCGGCACTTGCCTGTAGTCCCAGCTACCCGGGGAGGCTGAGGCAGGAGGATCGCTTGAGCCCAGGAGTTTGAGGTTGCTGTGAGCGAGGCTGACGCCACGGCGCTCACTCTAGCCCGGGCAACAGAGTGAGACTCTGTCTCCAAAAAAAAAAAAAAAAATTATCAATGAATATTTCTGTTTTAGCTTAATGTATAACCCAAAATTAGAAATGATCTAAACGTCCAGTAGTGACTGATTTGTTACGTAAACGACAATGCATTTGTGGGAATTGCCTGCTTGTGGCTGTGCTTGTTTAGCGTCGAGGGGCTGGGGTGGGGACGGGGAACTATTGGCAGATCGGCCAGCTCAGTCGTTCACACGGTACCTATTCATTTCCTGCTGGCTGCTCTGGATTATGGAAGGGGCTGGCTGAGGTTTCTCTCTTCTTAATTTCCTTGGCAACCCGTGAGTTCTGGCTGCAAAGACTCTCAGATGTTCTCTTGGACATCAAACAGCTCCAGCCCCACATTCGGTTACATAAAGTGCAAATGAATCATGAACACGTGGCTTACATTTCTGCTCAAATACACAGGGGTTTCAAATGATGGGAAATGGGCTATAGGCTGTGCAAATTAGCGCTGGGTTTGGGAAGTCGATGGAATCGGTGAACAGAACCTCAGTGTAGCGGAAGCGTCCTTCTGCTCTTCCCCAAAACGCTCTTCCCCAGCACACGGGGGAAACGACAGCTATTGGATTCAAGGGAATGCCGAAGGCTAGCTTTTCAAGAGAGATGGGAGGCCAGATGAATTTGCCAGAAGTTTCTGGGCTTATTTATTTTGTCCCAAAGCCAGCGAAGACTGAACAACACGCAGAATGAATCCTCCCTTTCCCTTGGCTTCTGTGCTGGAACTTTCTTAATTTTCATCTTTCTTTTTAGTCTCTTCTCTGTTTTGATGCTACACGTCTCTTCCATTCTGTGTTCTTTAAGTGCTGGGGTTTTCTAAGGCTTCGCCCCTCACCCACTGTTCTCACGAGGCTTTCTACGTCATTTTAAATCTGAGTCTTTGGCTTCAGCGTCTTTCCGTACCCTGCTGACGCTCACATTTCTCTCCCCTTCCCGGATCTCTCTCCCGACCTCGGCACCTGCATCCGTGCGTCCACGCGAAGACTCCGCTCTGCAGCCCTCAGGTGCCCCAAACTCCATGCGTCCAACCTTGCCGGGGCTCGCCACCCTCCTCCTCCTCATTCCGGCCACTCGCCCTGCGTTTACTATCTTAGTAACCGGAAGTGAAAATCATTCAGTCCCCGACGCCGTTGTTTAAATCCGTTGGGACGATTTCGAGTCCCTCCCGAGTGCCAGGCGCCGCGTGGCCAGGGCCGCAGAGGCGGGTAAGACCTGGTCTTGCCCTCGGGGTGCTCACAGTCCAGTGGGGAAGGCAGACGCGGAAACCGATAGTTCGGGGGAAAGCACAGGGTTAGAACTATGCAGAGGGTCTCAGCAGCAGGGGGAAGGGGCAGGGATTGCTTTGGCGGTGGGGGGGGGTGCGGGCAGCATTCACAGGAAGGTTCTAGAAGGGTGAGCATCAGCGGGTAAGGGAAAGGAGGCGAGGGGGCTGGTGTTTGAAAGCAGGGAGGTGAGACGCACGGGCGGGAGCAGACAGCGCCGTTCCCGCGTTCGAAGCCGCTAAGCGTGGGCTGGGCTGCCGGGCGCACGGGAGGGCCGGTTCACGAAGACGGTACCTGTTTTGCTCCACGGGTTGGGACAGTTTTACCGGACAGCTTTTGTGCACTCCCAGGGGAGCGTGACGCAGAGCATATAAAGGGCAGATTCCTGTGGCTGAGGGGGAGGCCGAGTTTGGGAAGAGCAGGACGAGCCGAAGGTGGAGAAATGCGGGGACTGTCCGGTTACCCCAGCAGGACAGCGCGTGAGCCCGCGGCAGGAGGCGGCAGAGAAGCCAACGGGTTTGGGGGATGTTTGGAACACGTGGCCAGCAGGACTCGAGTGGAAGTGGCACACAGGAAGCTCGGTCGGGGGTAGCGTGCAGGTGTGTGGCGTGGGCGGCGGGGGAGGAGTCCCGGTGCCGGGAGAGAAGGCACGGGGGTCTCGGAAATGCCCCCGGGGTCTCGGACGGCGGTGCCTCGAGCTCACCCTCCTGCCCCCGCCCCTGCCCCCCACGCACACGGGCTCCCGAGGCTCAGACTCGCCCGATCCCTGTCCCGCGAGCTCGCCCACCTGAGCTTGGGGCAGCCACCTGCCGCCTGTCGGTCAGCGTCTCCCGCACCTGGCTCAGCCGGGGCTGCGGCCTGACTGTGCCCCCACATGTCCCGGGGCTGGGCGCCCCCCACCCGGCCACCGCAGGCGCCTGCCCTGCTCACCCCATCCCCCTCCACGGGACAGCTTCTGAGAGCGCAGCCGGGGGCACCCAGGTGCGGCTTGCCGGGCGCTGAGCCCATCTCGGGAGGGAATGAAGGTGCTTCTTTCCCGTTACAGAATTGACATCTGGGGCATCAGAGACAGGAGGCGAGCACGGGGCGTCTGAGCGTTGACTCTGTGACACTGCGACCAGTGTGGGGTCAGGGGAAGAGGCGGCTTCGGGGAGGTGTCCGGTGTGGTGACCCTCCCACGGGTGACTTGGGGCGGTGGCAACGTCCCTGCCTGTCAGGTGAGCGGTTGGCTTCACCTGTGTGAGGGAATGGCCACAGCCCAGGGAGGCAGAGCTTGGTGACAGCAGCGGGGGGGTGGATTTAGCCCTGCAGTGACCAGGTGGGGGAGGGGCGGCTGGTGGGGAGCGGTGGCGGGGGAGGGGCAGCAGGACGGAAGCAGGGGGCCCAAGGCAGGGGCTCCGCCACGTCAAGGGCATTGGTGGCTTCGCCGACAATTGGTGGCAGCACAGGACAGGAATGTCGGCCACAAAGGGGACCTCAGAAAGGGCAGGGAGGGGAGCAGACCAAGATTTTGGGGACCGAGGGAGGGGGAAGAGCCCAGGCAGGGAAGGGGAGGGGACAGGTGGAAAAGGCCCCAAGAGCAGCAGCAGCAGGGCTGTGTCCCCTGCGGATGGGGTCGGCATGGAGACGGTGGCCCGGGTGGGTGCCAAGGCCAGGGTGGGGCTGACGCTGGGAGGGTCCAGGACCCAACGGCCTCGCTGGCGACTTCCGTGGGCTCCGTGGCCAGGGCCGAGGACGGGAGAATGTGACACAGCCCGGGAGGAGCTGGCAGGGTGTCCTGGAAAAAGTGAAATGTCTTTGGGGCTAAGCTTAGCGCCGCCCCTCCGTGAGGGCCAGTCTGTTCTCACTGCCCGGTCGCCTCCCTGCCCCTGAGCTCACGCCTGGCCCTTGAGTCATGCAGGCCACGTCACATTCTTTGCTCCCAGATGTCCCTCTGCTCTGCCTTTGCACACAGGCTGAGGTCTGGTCTCTGCACCCTGACCCTCGGTCCTCCCTGGAGAACCGAGCTCTGGCCTTCAGTGCCAGCCCTGTGTGCTAGGAGCGGCCCCGGAGAGGAGCCTGGCCTGGGTGGGCCACTGGCCGGCTTTTGGTTGACACCCTCCCAAGCACATCCGTTTCCCTGGAGAGGCGCGATTCAGACAACAGTCCTTTGTCTCCTCTATCTCAGCACCCCAGCCAGGCCTCTGCCTCCCTCGGATTCTCCCAGCCGGGCCCGTGGAGAATCCCCAAGGCCGAGCCGACTGAGGGCAGGAAGACAGAACCCGCTCACCCCTCCAGTGCTGGGCTTGTCACCTACGCAGCCCTCCCGAGACAGAACAAAGACATGATGGCACACACACACACACACACACACACACACACACACACGGTAAAACACACACACACATAACAAAACTTTTGCACTGGAACAATAAAAGGCTTTCAGAATAAAATGAGACTCTATACCTTTGGGTCTGCAGAAAATATTTTATGATAATTAAAAATATAAGGTGAGACAAGGTATTCATGACTGTGTTTTCAAAGTGCATGAAAGGCCAGGAGTGGTGGCTCACGCCTGTAATCCCAGCACTCTGGGAGGCCGAGGTGGGAGGATCGAAACCAGGAGCTCAAGGTCAGGAGTTCGAAACCAGCCTGAAGAAGAGGGAGACCCCATCTCTACCAAAAATAGAAAGAAATTAATTGGCCAACTAATATTATATAGGAAAAAAATTATCCGGGCATGGTGGCACATGCCTGTAGTCCCAGCTACTCGGGAGGCTGAGGCAGGAGGATTGCTTGAGCCCAGGAGTTTGAGGTTGCTGTGAGCTAGGCTGACGCCACGGCACTCACTCTAGCCTGGGCAACAGAGTGAGACTCTGTCTCAAAAAAAAAAAAAAGTGCATGAAAGATGGACAAAGCGAGTTCTAGCCATGTCTGAGTTGCTGAAGTGTCCCCTGCCTGGGAGCCCCTGCGGACAAGGAGGGCTCTGCCAGGGCGTCTCTGGGCTCCCCTTCTCGGGGTGGCGAGCCGCAGAGAGTGGCTGCGGCAGGACGGTGGAGCCGCTCTCCACTCGGCAGCGCCGGGCAGGGACGGCTGGGAGGGGTCCTAGAGGCAGAGGGAAGAGGAGTGATTGGCACCAGCCGCCTTTACGACTCTCCCCCTTCTGTGAGTCTTTGTCCCTGAGTGACTCCTATCTTCTGGGCTCGGCGTCCCCATGTGTGTGGTGACAGCTGCTTGGGGACAGCGGTTTTCCCGGTGTGCCCGGGGCGCTGCTGGGCTAGGGCCGCAGACCCACCCCCTAGCCTTCCTCCGGACCAGCTCCAGTGTATCCGCGTGAGCCGTGGGTGTTCCATGTGGGTCATGGGCATTCCACGTGGGCCGTGGGCGTTCCACGCGGGCCGTGGGCGTTCCACGCGGGCCGTGGGCGTTCCACGCGGGCCGAGGGCGTTCCACGCGGGCCGTGGGCGTTCCACGTGGGCCGAGGGCGTTCCACATGGGATGCTTGCCAAAACAGAGATCTGGTCCTCTTCAAGGTCTGCACACCACGTGGGGCGGCTCGTCCTGGCGCCTTCCAGCTCTGGCGTCCACGGTTCCGAGGCTGCGCTCGCCCAGGTGTGGGGTGGGCTCCGAAGCCCCCGCCTTCCCCGCTGGGGACAGGTGGGGCAGGAACGGCCTTTTCACGGCGCAGCACACGGTTCCTGGTGGAGAAACAGTAGTTGGCGCTCTTCTGGTCGTCCCCTCAGACTACGGGCTGTGCGTCCGCCTCCACTGTCTCAGTTCTGCGGCCCCGGCCAAGCCCCTCACCCCCACCCCGAGCCTCTGTTGCCACGTCTGTAAAATGGGCAGACCACGAGGGCGACTGTGACGGGGCAGCTCTTTGTCACGCGAGGGGCACGTGAGTACAGACCGTCGTCATTGGCCATTATGAATGCTAAGCAGGCTCTGTGGGTTCCAGATGGAATTTAAGGACTGTTCTCAGAGATTCGAGATTATCGCCTCTCCCAGGCTAGAGAGCCACGCTGTGCTTCCTCCCTTCTTCGAATGTCGTATGAGACTCCATTTGCCCTTAACATAAATGTTTAAGAATCATAAAGCATTTTAAATGCCATAAATTGGCAAGATAAGAGGCTATCTCCGAAATTTTCTAAGTGCAAAGATAAACGACTGAGGCAGTGAACATTTTAAGCCAGGCGTCCTCAAACTACAGCCCGCGGGCCACATGTGGGTGTTTTTGCCAGTTTGTTTTTTTACTTCAAAATAAGCTATGTGCAGTGTGCATAGGAATTTGTTCATAGTTTTTTTTTAAACTGTAGTCCGGCCCTCCAGCGGTCTGAGGGACAGTGAACTGGCCCCCTGTTTAAAAAGTTTGAGGACCCCTGGTGTAAGCTAACAAGCTGGTTGAAAAAGCACATTGAGTCCGGCGCATTTACCATCCACGGGGTGGAAGGCGTCTGGGCTCAGGTCACAGGGTAGACTGCAAAACAGCTCTCTGGCTTTCACTAAGCCACCCCCGACGGACGGCTCCCTCAAGGCCCCTGCCATGCAGACTGTCACATGTCACTCCCCGCGGCATGGCAGCTGTCCCTGTGGGGAGTGGCCGGGGGCTTGCGGGGCGGTGTTGACCCCCGCCAGTGGCACAGGCTGCAGGACAGGGCGGGTCTCTCGCCACGCAGAGCGTGAAGAAGCAGAGTCCAGGGGGCTGTGACCTGGGGACCGTGCCGGCAGGCAGGGCGAGGCTCTTTCTCCAGCGGGATTTGAGGGCATCAGCTGGGAGCCCAGAGGTCCAGGCGGGGGAAGGGAGGAAGTGGGCTGTGGGAACTGGTCCTGGGCCCCAGGGAGTGTATGAGCCCCTTGGTTGTGTAACGGGAGTGGCGGCGTCCGCCTGGGTCCAGCCGTCTGCTGGCTCGGCAGGGGCTGCAGCTGTGGCTCTGGAGGTGGAGCGGAGGAGGCTGCACAGCGCAGTCTCCCCTTCAGAGGCCACTGAACGCGACGGGACACGCAGCCAGCGGCCGGGCTCAGGCCAGGCTCCCGGCCCAGCAGGGAACCGAAGGTCCCAGCAACAGAAGCGGGAGGCAGGGTGGCAGAGCAGGGGGCCTGGGACGCCACGGAGCTCACTCCTGGTGCAGCAGATCTTAAGTTGTCTCATCCCGGGTTGCTGGGGGCCTCGCCAGCCGGCTTTGGGAGCCCGACGTCCGGCTGCCCGGCTCAGGGCTGGGCGGGGCCCGGCGTCAGCTGCAGGTGTCTGCGTCCACAGCCCTGAGGCGCTGCGGGAGGCACAGGACCAGCCAGGGAGCTACGGGAGGGGGCCCGATGGTCTGCAGCGAGCGCGGTGGTCGGGGTGGGGGGCCCGCAGAGGAGCTCGGGAGGCTGCAACCAGTTTCCCACCCTACAGGCCAGCAAGAGCACTGCTGGTGGGGCACAGCCGGACACCTGGAGGGGACAGAGGTTGGAACGTGGGTGGCTGAAGTCACGTCTCTCCCAGGCGGTCAACTGGTGAGAGAGATGGGACTTCCCTCCGTCTCCTCTGCGCAGGGGCGGGGTGGCGAGGGTTTGGTTTGTGCATGGGAAGAGCAGGGGAAATAGCGAGAAGAGCGTCAGGCGACTGGGCCCCCCTTCCGTAGCTTTTGTTGTTACCAGTAGCGTCCCAGCATCCCTCTGGTCCCAAATGTGGTACCTGCCCCCACTCTAGCTCTTCTACCCTGTGATTGTCCCTGGCGTCCTGCCATTCCACCCCCGCCCATTCACCCGGGAAGGGGGCACGTTCGGAGAGGAAGGGGTTGTGCACGGAAGCTCCGTGACTTGGACTAGCGGTGGCTGGAAGCTCAAGAGTGAGTGTCAAGGGTCTTCCATCCCAGACACACGGGCACGAGACCCTCACGCCACGGCGCCCAGAGCAACATGCCTGCCGCTCCAGCGGGGTTTCCACACGGCTGCAGACCTCAGAAAATGCCCCCGGGACACAGGGAACGAGACGAAAACTGCTGTCATCCACCCCGGAAGCTGGCGGTCTCAGAGGCATGTGAACTGCTCGAGGAAATCATTCACCGAATATTTCCTGAGCATCTACTACCGTGTTTCCCCAAAAATAAGACAGGGTCTTCTATTTATTTTCCCTCAAGAAGACACTCGAGGGCTTATTTTCAGGGGACGTGTCATTTTCCCCTCAAAGCCTCAGCTCGCAGCACGCACAGGACGGCCGGGACCCGACAAGGGGAGCCGGCCTTGTTGGTGGGGCTGCCCGCACCTTTCCGGTCACCTCTGGGACAGCAGCTGTCACGACGGGGAGGACGAGAAGGGCTGCTCGTGTTCTTTCCCGCTCCTCGAGGACACGCACGGGTTGTGCAGACGCGCTGCGCAGCCACGCCCGTCACTAGGGCTGATTTTCGGGGTGGGGCTTCTATGGCGCACATGCTTAGACATCCTGCCAGGGCTTATTTTATGGGCAGGGCTTATTTTCAGGGAGACACGGTACGTGCCAGGCACCATTCTGGGCACTTGAGATAAATCAGTGAATAAGGCCAGATCTCCTCCCTGTCAAGAGCTCAGTCTCTACGTACATGCACAATTCTGGCCTCCCAGAGACTAGGGCTTCCCATATATATACATATATATGTTTATAAATATTTCCCCCTTTTTCCCCAAGAAAGAAACCTGGGAAACCTGAAAAAAATAAATTAGGGAATACAGAAAAAAAAAAACAGACATCAAAAGCACTCACCATCACACTAGCTAGAGATGATCTCTGTGCAAACCGTGGCATGTGCTCAACAGGCTATTTACAGAAAAAAATCATGTATAAATGTGCAAACTTTCTTATTTCTCTGTAATTGGAGGTGACCTCTACACCTCCATGTCGTGGAGGACGGGGCGTTAATTTCGCCAGTCCAAAGCAGCTTCAGCCACTCCCAATTTGCAACCCGGTCTCCTCCAGGTTAACTGACCACTCCGTCCAGTGGGGATGTCCCCGCTGGCTGCCGCGTGACGTCGTGGCGTGGGAAGGTGCACGCGGCCCACGGTGGTGCCTCTCTGGTGGCACCCACAGGCTGCAGCCTGTCGCCGTCTCCTCTGCCCCATCCCGGGGGTTTCCATGGTCACCGTGCCTGCTGCCGTGGCGTCTGGTTCTCTGACCCGTGGGGTCGCCCCCGCCCCGGCTTCCTCCGCACCCCACTGTCAGGGCTCCCGGTGCAGGCAGGAGTGCCGGGAACGTCTTCGAGGCCCGGGACACTTCAGCTGCGCTGCCACCCTTGACCGACTCTCAGGACACTGTCCCAGAGGCTGTGTCCCAGCCGGACCTTTCTACTCCACGAGGCTCGTTTCCCCCAGAATTCCCGGCGGCAAAAGGGTCTCCCGGCTCTTACTTCCAGCGCAGGGCCCGCGTCCTGGAGCCCAGCTGGGCGGGCGGAGAGGGCGGGCCCCAGCCTGCGGCCCCGAGCCCCCTGCTCCTGCCAGTGGGCCAGAGTTGGATCTCCTATGTTTCCCTTCCCTTTTTTTTTCTTTCCATTTTTTTTTTCTTTCCCCCTGTCTCTGTTGCTTGAATCGGAAACTTCCGTTTCCTTTTGGATAAGATAACGCTGATCCGATACCGTCCTGTGCCCTTCCCAAATTCGTGGTTCAGGACGGAGACTTTGTGTTTTGAGTCCTGTAGGCTTTTCTCTTTATAGTCAAAAAGCCAAGCTTTTGGCGTCAAAGGAACGAGCAAAATGAAGACAAATGCAAACGTGTCTGTTTCCACGGGAACTTAGTGGCTTAAACAGCACAAAGTTAGCGTCTCAGTTCTGAAGGTCAGAGGTCAAAATGGGTCGCAGTGGGCTAAAGCCCGGGTGTCAGCAGGTGGCCTTCTTTGCTGGAGGGGGAGGCTTGTCCTCACTTTCTCAGTCCCCGGAGGTCCCTGCGTTCCTGCGTGAGGCTCCTGCCGGCATCCTTACAGCGGGAGCAGAGCCGCAGGTGAGTGCGATTCCGGCTCTACCTCCTCTCCCGCCTTCCTCTTCCTCCTCCGACGGTGCCGTGGTCACGCCGGGCCTGCCCGGACAGGCCAGGATGACACTGCGTTTCCAGGTGAGCTGATTCGCTACCCTTAATTCCACCTGCAGCCTTAGTCCCGCCTCGTCAGGTAGCATGCCGCGTCCTCGGGTTCCTGGGACCGGGATGTGGTCGTCTTTCAAGACACCATTCTCCTGCCCATCGCACCCATAATCGCTCCTGTTCCGAAGGCTGGACCCGCATACCCGGAAGCTGTGGCTTTCGAGGCTACCGTCTTCCCTCTCGATGATGTCGCAAAGTCTACTTGGGAATTCTTGGGCCGGGCGCGGTGGCTCGTGCCTATAATCCCAGCACTCTGGGAGGCCGAGGCGGGAGGATCGCTCGAGGTCAAGAGTTTGAAACCAGCTCTGAGCAAGAGTGAGACCCCGTCTCTACTAAAAAAATAGAAAGAAATTAATTGGACAACTAAAAGTATATAGAAAAAAATTAGCTGGGCATGGTGGTGCATGCCTGTAGTCCCAGCTACTCGGGAGGCTGAGGCAGGAGGTTGCTGTGAGCGAGGCTGACGCCACGGCACTCTAGCCCGGGCAACAGAGTGAGACTCCGTCTCAAAAGAAGAAAAAGAGGGAGAAGAATCTGAAACAAAGTCTATTTAGGAATTCTAAAGCCAGTGACTTCACTTAAACAAAGTTCTTTTTATTTTAAAAACATTTTTTATCATCCTATAGATCAGGCGTCCTCAAACTACGGTCTGCGGGCCACATGCGGGTATTTTTGTCCGTTTGGTCTTTTACTTCAAAATGAGATATGTGCAGTGTGCATAGGAATTTGTTCATAGTTTTTTTTTAAACTCTAGTCCGGCCCTCCAGCGGTCTGAGGGACGGTGAGCTGGCCCCCTGTTTAAAGAGTTTGAGGACCCCTGGTGTAGATGGCACGAATGCCAAGCTCTTGCCATTCCGGGGAATTGTGAAGGTAACAGAGTGGATGGTGAGAAGCCACAGGGATACTGGGATGTTAACGGTAAAGAATAAGAAAAGCAGCAATTCAATTTTATTTATTCAAATTCAACCGTGCTCCGTGTGTGTGGCTCACGCTCTCCAGCCCGTGTTTGCGAGCGGTTCCATTCACTCAGCAGCACAACGCAGACCCCGCTCCGTGGTGGCACATCTTGCTTTATCAAGTCAACTGGATTTCTGCAGAGTGTTTTAGTCCCCGCTGCAGCTGCAGGCGGCACCACCCACGTGCACGGCCGCTTTCTGGCCCCTCGGTGCTCCTGGCGCAGCCATGGCGCCTGCAGTTTCGGGCCGGGGCCGTGACGCGGTGAATCAGAGCAGGAGGGGCTGGCGGGGCGCACCGGCTCCCAGACCCCGCCTGGGGTGGGGCGGCTCTGGGGGGGGGGGGTCGTTCTGACCCGGGTGCTGACCGAAGAGCTGCCTCTGGCAGCCTCGCCACGCCCTGGGAAGTGACCGTCCGAGGCAGCAGTCCCCGAGCAATTTGGCCCCAGGGGCTGGTTTCGTGGAAGACAGGTTTTCCATGGTTTTCCACGGAGGGCAGGGTGGGTGGGGGCGTGGGCCGGGGCAGGCGGAGCTTACCTGGGGATGTGAGTGATGGGAGCGGCTGCAAATGCAGATGAAGCTTTGCTAGCTCACCTGCCACTCACCCCCTGCCGTGTGGCCCGGTTACTAACAGGCCACCGACCAGCGCTGGCCGGCAGCCCAGGGCTGGGGGCCACGGATCACTTCGTGCCGAGTGAGTAGGGTCGTCACGGTGACCTGGAGCTGCATAGAGCAGAGGTCTGGGGCTTTGGCTCTTTGGAGCCCTGAGTGGTGACATCAGCCAAGGGCCAGGGGCAGCCACGGCGGAGACCTGTCCCGGGAAGACCTGGGCCGTGTGGCTGGCGACAGGTAACTCAGGGACAAGACCAGGGTCGGTCCCACTTGTCTCCCCGGTGGATTCTTCTCTGTTTGCCACACAGAGCGGGCCTTCCCTTCAATCCAGTCTCACCTTGCTACGTGCAGAAAATGTCACACTCCTTAGCCGGAAGAGCGGATATGACTATTTTTCAGTTTTCACCTCTGCCTGCCCACTCACCGTACGTTCTTTCCGTCTTTTCGGCAGCAATCCGAGGATTTATTCAGCCCAGCCGTTGAACTGGTCGTTTAAAATAACAGCACATCGCGTCTAAGTCCAAAAATAAAGTTTCCCGGTGCAAGAAGCCCGGCAGGGCGAGCGGGGCAGGGCGGGCTGGGAACGGTTTATGGCAGCAACACCCGGGCTCGAGTCCCTTTTCTTCCCTCCGTTTTGTGCCGGCATGGGCGGGAGGCAGGGCGCCTTCTGTTTGTGTTGATTAAAGGCAGCCCCCGCCGCCCCCCGGGCCCTGCCCTTCTGGGGACACTGGCCGCATTCACAGGCGCGCTCTGCCCGGGCTCTGCAGTTCTGAAAGGCGTTTTCACTGGGATCACACAGGCGCCGTGTCTGCGTGTGGTGTGAGCGAGGGAGGAATCGCCACGACTTCGGGCAAGGGTGTTAGGTGTCATGTTTGTCCCATGCAATTGCACAAACACACCAGGACTCATTAAAAAAAAGCGGGGGCTTGGGGGCGTGGGGAGGTTCCCGTGCTCGGGGCGGCCAGAACGGGGCAGCGCGGTTTCCACACACCAGGCCTCGGGGAGAGCCGGGCTCTGCCCGCTCCCTGCAGACGCCGAGCCCAGAGGAAAGTCTGAGGTTTTACATTTCTGTCTGTGGTGCAGGGAAAGCTCAGCGAGAGCATCGCCTTCACTCACGGCCCCGTCGCGGGCAGGGCAGGCGTTGGAAGCGGCCGTTGAGAAAGATTTTCTGGCAGAGGGAAAGGGATTTTTTTCTTTTTTTTCTCTCCTCCCTCCCTGCCGAGGAAAATCACAGCTCTCACGAGGAGCCACTTTGTAGTCCTAACTCACATCCAGGGGCTCGGGCTCGGGAGCCGGCCCCCCACCCCGCGGGACCCTGAGCACGGTCTGGAGGAACCTCTCGGCTCTGACGTCCCCCAGCCCCGTGGGCGGGCATGAGTCTGCAGAAGAGAGTCTTCCCGGCTCGGGACGGCGGTAAGCGGAGCTCCGGCCCGTCTCCCGGGACTTGCGGGAAGGTGGGGGTGGGGGTGGGGGCGACGCTTGCTGGAAGCGTGGTTCCGGTCACGCGGTGTAGTGTGTGAGCGAGTGTGTGGAGGTGCGTGTGTGCACACGTGCGAGCATGTGCACACGTGCGAGCGTGTGTGCACACGTGCGAGGTGCAGCGGGACGCAGCGCCTGGCAGCCTGTCCCTGGGGAGGCTGGCTGCGTGCTCGCCGTGCCTGGCAGAGGGGTGAAGGGTGTGCTGGGGACGCCCCCGGGGAGGGAGTGGGCCTTGGCCGGGGCAGCAGCTCTCCACGCGCCCTCCCTTCCTCTTGGAGCGGCAGGGGCACCAACGCCTAAATGCTGTAGCCGTCAGGGTCCCCACCGGCCCGGCTCCGAGTTCAGGGCAGGCGAACGGGACGGGGGCTGCCCAGCTCCTGCAGGAGAGAGGGGCTCAGGTCCCACGGCAGGTCTGAGGACTGAGGGGGGCTCAGGTCCCGGTACCCTGGCCGCATGTCTGCCTCCCTGCGGGACAGCCCGGCAGACGAGAGCATCTCTCCTCTCAGCCTCCCACGAAGCCGGCTCGGGGCACAGGGTTTTAACCCTTCCGCTCAGCGTTCACAGTCAGCATAGGCGGAGCGTCGGCTCTGTTGCAACTTTGGCATCAGAGAGCAAACACATGGTTTTCTTTAGACAGGAGAGCAGGCGAGTCGAAGGCGCATTCTGACTCTCCCTGCTCCGGGGAGACGCGGCTGGAAGCCGGGACCCGTTTGCTCAGGTTCCCTGAAACGCTGCAGAAAGGCGGGGCGGGGTCTGGCCACCTGGGGCAGGGGCGTGGCTCTGGGGCCTCAGGTGGCGAGCTCGGGAAAGGAGGTAACCTTGCTGCGGCTCCCTTTTACTCCTCTGCAAAACAGCCGCCACTCACGCTCGGCAGGAGCGGGGTAAAGTGTGTGAGCTGGCCTGACCGGTGCACACGCAGGCAGGGAGCGTGTCGGATCTCAGGGGCAGGCTGACGTCCTGCCTGGGCACGGCAGCGTCACAGACACGCAGGGCGTGGGCAGGAGGAAAGCACTTGGGGGCCCAGAGTAGCCACGAGCCCTCTCTGGGCGGGGCGGGCCAAGCACCCGGATGGCCTCCCCTGGGGAGGATTAACCGCGAGGACACATTGAATCACACTGGGCGTCTTCGAGGGCAGGATCTGACCTGGTATCCAGTAGGCGCTCAACGTTCGGTGAAAGCATTTTACTCACTTTTACTCACAGGGAGGTCTTACCACTTCCTGCCCCTGGCTGGGTCGCCCCGGTTAGGTTTCCCTGGTAACGGACGCGGAGACAGAGGCTCGTGCATGGGAAGTTCACGGAGCCGCACCTGTGCTGCGGCGGCCAAGACCAAGCCGTGATGCGGCAGCGACACGGGTCTCCGTCGGGCGCGGGGAGTGTATCCAGGCGTGAGCAGCGGGACAGTTCTGAGCCCAGGCGGGTCTGCTCCGTGCTAGAGCCTGTGCCGAGCTTGCCACGCCGGGGTGGGGAGGGAGCGCCGATCCTCGTACGCACACGCGCTGCTCCGCCAGCGGAGCACCCCCCAGGTGGGTCACAGGGCAACCTCTGGAGCCCTGCAAAGTTACCGATCGTCTCTCTTAACAGCCTCAGTTCCTCACATCAGACACCTGTGCTATAATTTATTTGACCGCTCCCCAAATTAATTCGACTCTTTGGCTTGCTTTCAATTCTATTTTTTACAAAATATCATCATAAAGACTTCTAAATGCACAGAAAAGTGGAGGGACGGTGGTCCATGACCCGGTGCCCCGGATCCCTCAAATGCACTTCGCCGCACGTGCTCTGGCCCACCCCACGTCCGTCCCGCTGCCTACCCTGGCATCCTCCGCGCTTTCCAGATAAGTTCCAGGCACTCCTGCACTCCTGCACGCTTGTGATCGCCTCGAGTGCGATATTCCATTACTGCTCTTCCTTTAGGTGAGATTGGCACATGGTGCAACGTGCATGTCTTCAGTGCGGCATTCAGTTAATCTCAGAAAGCGTTTGCCCCGTCCGTCCGTGGGAGGCGCCCTCCCAGTGAGACACGAGACATCCCCATCACCCTGGAAACCTCTCTCACACCCCTCCTCGGTCCCTTTCAGTTTTTGCTGGTGACACACAGAGCGCCACTAACGTTGAAGGCCTAGTCAAACACGTACATAGCACCTGCTTTGTCTCCCCTTGGCCACCGGGGCAGAGCCCGGGCCGTCGAGGCCCCGCGGTGGTGGGTGGCCTCACGGGGCCCAGCGACACTCGGGCCGGGGTCCCGGGACAAGACGGCAGCTCCGGGCAGGAGATTATTCTGGGCTCCAGGAGGCGGGCTACAGAGCGTGGTCCACACTGCCACCGGGCGTGGGGCTGGGCCGTGGTTCTGGGTGCCGACACTCGGGGTCAGGGACAGGCCAGGGGAGGGGACACGGAGCAGGTGCCCTCACGGGAACCAGAGCCTGGTGGTGGGGAGAACCGTGTTGAGGCTCTGTGTGTCCTGCGTGTCCCCAGGGGCTCCCGTGGGCTCCCGTGGCCCCGTAGATCCTGTGGCCCCATGGATTCAGTGGCCCTCTAGATCCTGTGGCCCCATGGATTCGGTGGCCCCATGGGCTCCAGTGGCCCTGTGGATCTGGTGGCCCCATGGGCTCTGGTGGCCCCATGGATCTGGTGGCCCCCTGGGCTCCGTTGGCCCTGTGGATTCGGTGGCCCCATGGATTTGGTGGCCCAGTGGGCTCCGGTGGCCCCATGGATTTGGTGACCCCGTGGGCTCTGGTGGCCCTGTGGATTCGGTGGCCCCATGGATTTGGTGGCCCCGTGGGCTCCGGTGGCCCCATGGATTTGGTGGCCCCATGGGCTCCGGTGGCCCCTTGGATCCGGGATCCGGTGGCCGGGGCTGTGTGCCCAGCTGCTCCCACCAGGCCCGCCCTGGCACCGCCCACTGCAGCCCTGGGGGCAACGAGGCGCCTTTCGCTGGCGAGACGAGCACAGACCGGCCCCGGGGGCCGCAGGGAGCGTGGCGAGGACGGGCCAGAGGCCTGAGCTGCCGGGACACCGCGAAGGAGAGGGAGAGGGAGGGCCACAGGAGGGAGTCCCGGCCCCGGTGAGGGTGTGCGGGGCGCCGCGGGCCGGTGGGGCCGATATTGCCTGCTGAGCCTCCGGTGTTCAGTCTAAGTCTCGCCGAGACCCGGTCCTCCAGTGAGAAACCTGACGCTCGGAAGGCGGAATGGCTTCTCCACCACACGGCCGGTGAGCAGCGGCCTGGGGGTAAGACCTCGGGCTGCTGGACTCCCGGACCAGTGCTCTGCCTCCGTGGCTGCAGGTGCACACGCACACACGGGCCCCGGCGAGAGCCATGCATGTGCGTCTCCGTGTCGAGGCAGCTGGCGCAGAGCTCTCTCTCCCCATCTTCCTTCTCCCTCCTTCTCTGTCTGTTCCCTTCCTCTCCCGGCTGCTTAGCCGGGTACCGGCGCCCGGTACCTCTGGGTGCCAGGGCCACAGAGAGACGTGACGCGGTCCCTGGCAGCACGGAACATGCAGTAACAGGCTAAGGCAGACACACGGTGAGAGAGATGAGCGCAGAGAGCACGGAAGCTTCCAGAGCGCAGAAGGGTGCTCCCAATTTAAGGTGTGAGTTGGGACGGCGTGTCAGGGAAGGCTTCCTGGAGGCGGTGACTCTGAGCCGAGCTTTGGCAAACACAGGAGCGCTGGGAAGCGGGGTGGCGCCCTCTGAGACAGGACCCGCCGTGCGCCGAGCGCCGAGCACCACGGGGAGGTGGGAGACAGCAGGGAGCATCTGGAGGAGCTTTACGCACGGAGGCAGGCGGGCCTGCGACCCCAGGCAGGGACGGGACATTTTTACTCATTGAGTCAGTCGTGCCATGACAACAACAAATGAAGAGAAGACAGCAGGGATTTCTTCATCTTTAGAAGTGCTGCTTTCCGTCGCCAGGCAGGAAGCGGCGCTCCCCGGACGCCTGCGTGGGCAGGGCCGCTGGGGCGCAGGACCGCCTGGCACGGCCGGCCCCTCGGCTCCGCCCTGTGCAGTCGGAAGCCAGCCGAGGGGCCGGGCTGCCTGCCGGCTGGGGCACGGAAGACACGAGGGACTCAGCCGCCTCCACACCCCTGTAAACCAACGGCGAGACCCCGGTCCTGGCACCGGCCCCTGCCAAAGCCTTCAGAGTGGAAACGCCCCCCCTTCTGCCCGCGTGTGGCTCCCAGTAATACCTGGCCTTTTCTCGTTGCCAGGGCGACGTGCAAACCGTCCTGGCGTTGGCCTGGAAACAGCCCCGCCCGGGACTGACCGCTGCTTCCTTCCCGCCGCCGCGGTGGCGCTTAACCCTTTCCGAGCCGCCCGTGGGACCGGGTGCGGGGGTCCGGGTGGGAGCCCCGGGCGCCCAGCTTGGCGATGTCAACTTACTCAGCTTTTGTGACAAGGACAGGGACCGCCCGGGCTTTGTTGCCGGGATAGCCTTGGACTCACATCCTGGCCCCGTGCCTTGGGAAAGTTGCTTTGCCGCCCGAGATTCCTCTTTCTCCCTTCCTCGTTAGAAAAGCGGGAGGGAGGCGACCATGGTACCAGCCCTGTAGGCTCACCGCGGAGACAGAAACGGCGCCACGGTGCTTGGCATCGCGTCTGGCCCTGTGGGTGCTGCACAAATGCTTGTTGTCGCCGTTACTGGTCAGCCACGGTGCATCTCCCAGGGTTTTTCCTTCGCCCTGTAGCCGTGAAGTAAACCAAGTGCTTGTCGCATCCAAAGGGTCCCAAATGCTCTGGGAACTACACTGTCTTCCCTTGAAGGTCCCTGCATCCTCCCTGTTTCCTCAGTCTGTGGCCTTGGGGACCGAGGAGAGACAGTGCAAATGGGCTTTTTAAGGTTCCATTTAAACCTGTGCCTAATCATGCAAATTGGACTAAGGACACATCTGTAAGAGTTCTTTGTAAACTCCAAACTACAAACAAATGCAGAAACGCACGGCAGGGCATTAGTCATCTATTTATGCATTCGGATGTGCGTCGATTCATTCGGCAAATGTTTACCAAGACCTCAGGGACCAGGCGTGTTCTGGCGCTGGGGACCCTGCAGTGGACAGGCTGGTGGGGGGGGGTCCCCGTCTGGGGTCTTCTCCTCCAGATGGGTCCGACGGTGATACGCAGGTACCCAAATAGACTAGCAAGCCCCCTTCGAGTGGTGGCCAGCTGTAGGCAGAAAATAAAATAGGGAGATGCATAGGGAGAGCCCAGGGACCAGTTTAGACTGGGGGGGAGGGGACAGGAAATATCCCTGCTTGGGATATTGAGGCAGGAGGGAGCCAGCCGCATGAAGATGTGGACGTGGAACCTTTCAGCAAGAGGGAGCCGCCAGTGCCAGAAGGTGCCAGAAGGTGCCAGAAGGCCAGGGTGACTTCAGGATGCAGCGAGCAGACAGGCCACAGGGGAAGCTGAAGTTGGGGAGACGGACAGGGGTGGGACCCTGTAGCTCTTTGGGGACATGGTAAGGGACTTGGGAAGGGGTGGAGCACAGGACATTT
This sequence comes from Mirza zaza, assembly GCA_008750895.1. Taxonomy (NCBI): domain Eukaryota; kingdom Metazoa; phylum Chordata; class Mammalia; order Primates; family Cheirogaleidae; genus Mirza; species Mirza zaza. Next base: position 10,472 of record VSMD01119384.1, on the reverse strand, counting down.
TAAGGGCAGCAAACACATTCCGCTGTGTGATGCTACAACGACAGACGGGTGACGCTATGCACGTGTCAAGCCCGTGTTGCTGCAGGACACAGCGCGCACGGCCCAGCGGAAGCCGAGAACTCCAGCTGACAGTCGTGCGTCAGTACCGGCTCGTCGGCCGTGGAGACGCACCGTGGCGGCAAGGTCAGACGGGGAAACTGCGGGCAGAGAGAGGAGTGTATGGGATCTCTGTTCTTTCTGTGCAATTTTTCTGTAAGCCTGAAACTGCTCTGAAAGAATAGAGTTAACTTAATCTTTTTTTTTTTTTTTTTTTAATTTTGAAAGGCAATGCAAAGTCCTCGAGTTCTATGCAGGTGAGCGTCAAGATCCAATTTACATTTTCAAAACATCTCCCTGCAGTTCTGCAGAAAAGGGAGTGTGGAGGCCCCGGGAGGAGCCGGGGGCCCAGGCCCGAGGCAGGCGCAGTAACCAGGCAAGAGGCAGCGGGGGATGAATTCGGAGGTGAAGACGGGGAAAAGGGGACAGATTGGGGACACGGCAGGGGAGCACAGCCAACAGGAGTCGCTGACGAACTGGATGGGACGTGGAGGGTCAGAGGGAAGGAGGGGTCAAAACTAACGAAAGCTACACTCACGGAGGGCTTGTCTGGCAGGAACTTTTCTAAGAGCTTTGCAAATATTACCGCATTTAGCCCCAAACGACCCTTGTGAGGGAGATGTGAGTGCACCAACCCCCCTGGAGGTGAAAACCCAGGCTGCAGTGTGGTGTCTCTCACCCTGCCTTCACCTGGACGGAGACCGACCTGCAAAGCGAACCCAGGAATTCTGGCTGCAGAACCCGAGTTCCTAACTCCCCGATACTGGCTTTTTTGGCTTGGGAAATTGGTGGACAACTAACAATCACCAAAATATGGAAGAAACAGGTTTTGTTTTGTTTTTTAGAGACAGGGTCTTGCTCTGTTGCCCAGGCTGGAGGGTGCAGCGTTGTGATCACAGCTCACTGCAGCCTCAGGCTCCTGGCCTCAAGTGATCCTCCCGTCTCAGCCTCCCTAAGTGCTAAGATTACAGGTGTGAACCACCGCACCTGTCCAGAAACGGGTTTTATTCAGGGGATGAATAATCAAGGTTACTGTTTGGCAGTGTTGCTTTTGAAATACCAGTTAGACCCCAGGTGAAGATATTTGGCAGGTGGTAGGAGAAAAGAGTTAGAACCCCAGGGGAAGTCTAGGATTGGGGAAGTGAATTTGGGAGAAGTTGGCACATACCGTATTTCCCTGAAAATAAGCCCTACCCATAAAATAAGCCCTAGCAGGATTTCTAAGCATTTGTGCAATAGAAGCCCCACCCCGAAATCAGCCCTAGTGACGGGCGTGGCTGCGCAGCGCGTCTGCACAACCCGTGCGTGTCGTCGCGGAGCGGGAAAGACGACGAGCAGCCCTTCTCATCTGCCCCGTGAGAGCTCTGTGGCTCCACATGAGAGATCGGGGCCGATGGTTCTAAAGGAAACAGAGTCGCAAGACATTCAGGATGGGATTCTGGGTCTGGAGAGTGAGGATGATGTTCCAGAAGAAGACGGCTTAACTATAGTTGAATAAATGTAGATGGTCGTACCGTACTTAAAAAAAATAACACATCCCCTGAAAATAGGCCCTAGGGTGTCTTCTCAAGGAAAAATAAATATAAGAATGCAAGTAGCTCCATGCAGAAGCAGCCCTGTGGGATTGGTGCTCCCATGTCGTCAACGGGGAAACTGAGGCTCAGAAAGGTGACAGGACCCGCCCAAGTCCACAGAGCAGGCCAGCCAGCGCAGAGGCCATGGCCTCAAGGCTGCTGACTCTGAGCCTCTTTATTTTGCTATTGTTTGATCCTCTCATGTTGTTTTTAAAAAGAACCCACTTTTCCTCTTTCCTTCTGAATATTTCCACTTACTGCAACAAACGCGTATTACTTTTGTCATTGAAAGAAGGAGGAACATGGGAAGACAATATAGGCGTTTGGTTATAAAACTCAAGGGCCGGGCGCAGTGGCTCACAGCTATAATCCTACCTCTCTGGGAGGCCGAGGCGGGCGGATTGCTCAAGGTCAGGAGTTCAAAACCAACCTGAGCAAGAGCCAGACCCGTCTCTACTAAAAATAGAAAGAAATTAATTGGCCAACTAAAAATACATAGAAAAAATTAGCCGGGCGTGGTGGCGCATGCCTGTAGTCCCAGCTACTCGGGAGGCTGAGGCAGGAGGATAGCTTGAGCCCAGGAGTCTGAGGTTGCTGTGAGCGAGGCTGATGCCACGGCACTCACTCTAGCCTGGGGAACAAAGCGAGACTCTGTCTCAAAAAAAACAAAACTCAAGCAGGCACCAGAAACCACTCGTTTCAGCCTCTCTGAGGACAACTGCCTGGGCTTCCCGGCTGAGCCCGCAGGCTTGGGGGCCCACGGACGGGCGCGGTTGCACGTGCCATGTGCCATGCAGTGGTTGTGCACCCCGGTGAGGCCGGCTGCGTGATCCCCGAGCTTCAGTCGTTCGACCTGTAAAATGGGTGCAAAACCAGAACCCACTCTGAGACTAGAGAGAATGCCTTGGAATAAGCGCTCGTCCACGTGTGTAACGCGGATTCACCTGTCCGCAGACGGCGGCCGTGCCCTCGGAGCGGCAGATGCAGGCATGCGCATGGGCAAGTGCAATAGGGGTGGCGCAGGGGCGGATTTGGATCCGTTTTCGTGCGAAGGGACAGTTGGCGTAACAGTGGAAGACGCGCGTGTTATCGGCCTGCACGCTTGGGAGCGGCTAGCCGGGCGCGCCAGCCCGCTCTGTCTCAGTCTCTCGGCCTCACTCTGCAGCGGGGGACCCTGATTTCCTCTGGCAGGTGCACGGCTGAAGCCGAGACGCACCGCGATCACGCAGGAGGGCTTCCATGGAGCCCGAATCGGTGCCTGGACGTCCCAGTCCTACCCCAGGTGCGCCCTGCCGGCTGCGCCCTCCTCCCTGGCTCTGAGCGTGTGCTGGGCGGGGCGGGGTGGGGCAGGAGGCCTTCTTGCCCTGTGGGTGGTCGTGAAGGGCACAGGTGTGACAGAGCTTACACCTGGAAGTGCAAACCACCCTGTGTCCGTGGTTAGGGTCTGGGCACGGTCCCAACTGTACTTTGGAATAAACTCACCTTCTTTGAGACAGAGTCTCACTGTTGCCCGGGCTAGAGTGAGTGCTGTGGCGTCAGCCTGGCTCACAGCAACCTCCAACTCCTGGGCTCAAGCGATCCTCCTGCCTCAGCCTCCCGAGTAGCTGGGACTACAGGCATGTGCCACCATGCCCGGCTCATTTTTTCTATGTATTTTTAGTTGGCCAATTAATTTCTTTCTATTTTTAGTAGAGACGGGGCCTCGCTCTTGCTCAGGCTGGTCTCGAACTCCTGACCTTCAGGGATCTGCCCGCCTTGGCCTCCCAGAGTGCTGGGATGACAGGCCTGAGCCACCGCGCCCGGTCTAAACTCGCCTTCTGAGAGTGAGAAAGAACGTACCGCCTGGAAACGGAGGTAGAGGCCGGAGCTGGATGCAGGCACAGGCGGCACGAGGGAGCCTAGACCCGGTGTGGGAGGGAGGGGCGGGGCCCCCACAGGTCTCACCTCCAGGAAGGGCACGCTGGCCCCTCCCCCAGTCTTCCCGCCGTGCTGGCCGAAGCCTGCGCAGGCCTGGCGGCACCCAGGCCGTGGTGGAGAGGATGCGGGTGTAAGCCACGCGGGCGGCCCTCGCACTCAGCAATTCCCCCGATGCGCTCCGGACTCAGCCCTGCCGTGTGGCCCCGTCCCCAACCCATTGACAAAGGCAGCTTTGTTGCCCGAATGTCCCCTCCCCTGCAGCTCCATTGTGACCCGGGCCTGGGTCCTCCAGGGTGGCCGGACCTTCGCAGCCTCGCGTGGAATCTCAGGGCTTCCCACGGCTGCACCTACACCCTCATTAAAGCCCCCGGGAAGCCCTGGAACATTCGTGCTGAGCACGGGAAACAATCTGGCCTTCAGAGCAGACAGAGGACCACTCGCGGGGCCCCGCCTGGCACGCCCGGACGGCTCACAGAGGCTGCCCTTAGCAGAGAGGCGTGGGATGCTCGCTGGGGGCGGATGGGTTAAATGTCACCCTGAGATTAGGTTCTCCAAAGGAATGTGCGGGGGAGGGGTCCTGGCCACGCGCTGATGATGATGATGATGTGGATGGCACACACAGGAGTGTCCTGTTCTTGCACGCTGTGGTCCCCAGCACGCTCTGTGTGGCTAGGTCATCAGTCCTCAAACTCGAGCGTGCACCCGGGCACCTGGGGGGCTGGTGAGAACAGAGCGCCCGTCCCACCCCCGCAGTTACTGCCTCAGCAGGTCTCCTGGAGCCTGAGATTTGCATTTCTAGCAGAAGACGGTCGGTCCTGCTGCTACCTGAGGACCAGACTTGAGAACCGCCCGATGATGCATTTTTTCCGGGAAAGTGCGGTGCAGACAGGACAGGAGATGCCACGGGAAGGGCCGGGGTTTATGAGTCAGGTGGGTCTTGATCGGACTCCTGGCTGGCTGTGCAATCTCGGGAAAGTGGCTTGACTATGCCGAGCCAGTGATTGGCTGTGACCCAAGGTCACCAAGGATAGCACGTAGTAGGCGCTCAGTGGACGTGCGGGCAGGGGCTTTCGTGGCCTGTAAAATGAGCACGTACAGATTGAAGGCAGGAGTGTGCGGTGACGTTTGTGGAAGGCTCTGCCAGCGTGCCGGGCGCTTCGTCGGCCCCGAGTAACGTTTGTGACGTGCCTGCTCTCCCGGTCGCTTCCGTGCTTTCCAGAGAAGCCGGGGCAGCCCGGGGCCGGGACCAGGAAGCTCGCGGCTGCGGGCCGGGCAGATGGAGGGCTCTGTGCGCCGCGGCCGGCTGCTCAGCGCTGGCAGCTCCCCTTTTGGACCAAGCCTTTTTCCCGCGGAGAAGTCAGATGGCTCCGGTCGGGAGCCTCTGAGCAAATCTGTGCCGGGGCGGACACGCTCGCCCCGAGTCACCTGTCCAGAGCAGGTGGCGAGCGCCGTGTCCGACTCCCGGCGTCCCACCCACCGGCGCCTGGGACCGGACTGGCAGGCTGTCCTCCGCGTGAGAGAGGAGCGTCCACCTCTCGCTGCTCTCGGCCCGGACCCACGCCGGCGCCACCGGCTGTCCGGGGCGCGTGCTGCTGCGGTCCCTGCTGGGCAGTTGGAGAGAGAAGCGAGGGAGGTGTAGCCCCGGGGGCTGCGCGTGGGGAGGCAGGTGGGCGCCAGGTGAGTGAATGTCCCTCGGGCAGCTGCTCCGTCCAGGTGGCCGTTACCTGAGGCAGGAGGCTGGCCTCTCCGACCCGAACGGGGAGGGTCTCGGTCGGCAGGACGTGATCTCGCATTCGGAGGTGGTGCCGGGGTAGGGGCAGGAGCGGGAGGCAGGGTCGCCGGGGCGGGAATCGCCGTGCCGCCCTGCCGCAGGGTCGGGCTCAGGAGGAAGCAGCTCCGGGAGGTTGGGGTGGGCAGCGGGTGTCGCTCGTCCTGGCTCTGCAGTGCCGGGAGCTTCCGGTCCTGGGATTTGGGACTAACCAGCCTCGTGTCACCCTCGTGCTGGGGGTGCTGGGGGATGGGGGTGTGGAAGGAGCCGGGGGCCGGAAGGGGGCGGGCGGCAGGGGGCTGCGGACACCCGGCCAGGTCCCCGCTCCAGGGCGGGCAGAGCCGGCGGCAGCTTCGCACACTCGGATCGCAGGCAGCGAGTTCTCTGCCTGTTGTCACTCTGCTCGCTCTAGTCGGGGTTCCCGCGACCAACCCCTGTGCTGCTTTGGTGCGTTTGCCCGTTTGCTTTCCGCAGTCGGAGAATGAGGCAACCGAGCGTGAGCCTGGGGTCCCCTGAGGACACAGGGAGCCATCCGCTCCTCCCGCCCTTGGCAGGTGCGGTCGTCCCACTTCAGGGTGAGCCACACGCAGATGACCCCTTTGTCCTGGGGGCCGGGCGAGCCCCCACGGGGCTTCTGAAAGCAGCCTGGGAGCCGCTGTCTGCGTGGCTCCCCTCTCTCTTCCCCAGCCTCCCGGCCCTTCCCTCCTGTCTGCTCTCTGTCTGCGTCCTGCGTTTGAGCACCGGTCCACACTGATGGCGTGGGCGCCTCCCCGTGCAGAGGTGACGAGGGCCTGAGCTGTCGCGTGGGTCAGGCCTTTGTGCAAAGCCCCTGCCGGTCATTCATTCACCCCTGCCGTGAGGCTTATCGATAATCCTGGGTGCCCCCGCCCTTTCCTGCCCATGCTTACTGCCGCAGGCACCACTGAAGTCTCTGCGCGCAGCGTCTCATTTAAGCCTGACACCCACCTGGAGCTCAGGGAGTTGTCCCCACTCCGAGAGGTGAGGTGACTTGCCCAGGAGCACTTAGCTAACAAGGGACACCCCCAGGACCTGAACCCAGCCTATCTGACTCCAAAATCAACGTTCTCAAGTGCCGTGTGGCATGCCTCTGCACATACCTATGCTTCCTAAACACAGAGATGGTCTTACGTCCACGGGGTTAAAAAAAAATCTCTTGGCTTGCAATTGTCTATAGCAGTTGCATTTTAATTCTTTTTATTCATGGAAACCTTTTTCGGAGTTAAAATCTCTCATGAAAACTCATGTATAAACAGTCAAGGCAGAGTTATTTTGGGGCGGAAGACAGGCCAGGAGCTTGAGACCTGCTTTTTGGTCACCTCTTCCCCCTGCCTGGGTCCCAGCAGTGGCCAGGGGTGTGGAGGTGACCAGGAGGGAGGAAGTGCTGTGAATTGAAACTCACTGCAGGCTAGAGTGAGTGCCGTGACGTCAGCCCAGCTCACAGCAGCCCCCAACTCCTGGGCTCAAGCGATCCTCCTGCCTCAGCCTCCCGAGTAGCTGGGACTATAGGTGCATGCCACCACGCCCGGCTAATTTTTTCTATTTTTAGTAGAGACAGGGTCTCGCTCTTGCTCAGGTTGGTCTCAAACTCCTGAGTTCAAGCGATCCTCCCACCTCGGCCTCCCAGAGTGCTAGGATCCCAGGCGTGAGCCACCACACCTGGCCAATATTTTCTAATATCAAAATAAAAGTCAGTGTGAATGGCCACATGCTCATATACACGGGGAGAGAAATATCCACTGGGGCAAAATAAACAAACAATTCCGGGAACTTGGAGTTTGGGTTAGGAAGATCGCTCGAAATCAGGGATTTACTTTGAGTTCTTCCTTTGGATTCCCACTGAAACAGGGGACACGTCCATGTCAGCCCTGTGAACTAGACAGAGCTGCCCTGTGCATGCCAGAGACATGAGGGTCTCTGCACGAGAGCACAGAGCAGCAGGCGGGGTGTTGCGTGTGTGGTGTGTAGATCAGCATGCACCGGGTGGAGGGGCAGAGCCCGCCGGGAGGGTCTCTACTGTGACCGGATGCCAGAGACCACCCAGAGTGGGGACCTTCGTAGGTCTTGCCTCTGGCTTGGGCTTGGCATGGGCAGCTGGCCCAGAAATGCCCCGTACAGTGGGCAGTGGGTGCAGCGGGGACGTGGCTGCCCGGCCCGGCCAAGGGGAGGCAGGCACCACGAGCACATCCTCCCAGACATCCGAGCTCTCCGACTGCCGGGGTGCTGGGGACGGACACAGCCTCCCTGCCGCTCCCTGCATCTCTGCCCCGACAAACACAAGCAGCCGGGTACGTAAGCCCTTTCCCCAGCCTTGCATCTGGGAGCGAAAGACTCGGGCGGGGAGACTTTCAGAGCCCGTCCCACTTTCCAAATCTGCAGGAGCAGAGAGGCCTCTTAGGTAGGGTTGAGCAAATGCAGCAAAATCAGCGTTGAGCAAATGCAGCAAAATCAGCGTCCACACAAAAAGACGCAACAGCACAAAAGAAGGGAAAACATGAGGAATCAAATCAAGGCAAATGCTCCATTAGGAAACTGCTATGAGAACCCCCCCCCCAAAAAAAATCCTTTAAAATAGTGATTTTCAGCCAGAGGAGTGGTGCCCAGCTTTTTGGCACCAGGGACTGGTTTCATGGGAGACAATTTTTCCATGGACCGGGGAAGGGATGGTTTTGGGATGATTCAAGCACATGACATTTACTGTGCAGTCAAACCTCTCTGCTGATGATCATCTGTATTTGCAGCTGTTCCCCAGCGCTAGCATCACCGCCTCCGCTCCACCTTAGATTATCAGGCATCAGATCCTCATAAGGAGCCTCAACCCAGATCCTTCCCATGTGCAGTTTTCAGTGGGGTCCGAGCTCCTGTGAGGATGTAACGCCACGGCTGATCTGGCAGTAGGCGGAGCTGGGGCGGTGATGCGAGTTGCAGGGAGCGGCTGTGAATACTGATGGAGCTTCCCTCGCCCTCCGCTCTCCTCTGCTGGGCAGCCGGGTCCCTAACAGGCCACGGCCAGTACCGGTCTGCAGCCCAGGGGTTGGGGACGGCAGCGGTAGGGAACTGGAAATCAATTTAGAGGGGTGAGAGCAACTTAAAAAAATATATTTAAAAAGAAGGGGGTGTATCAGAATGCACCAGGGCCTTTGCAAAATCATGTTTTGTGTTCTCTTTTTCATGTTTTTACTTTATTATACCGTAGAAAGGGTGTTGCTTCAGGAAACTTTTAGTTCTACATACGCATTTATATATGGCAGTACAGGTCCTCTGTGTGTTCCTGGGGTCTGTACTGTGATGTCAAATGTTAAATTCTCACCATGAGCCAAGGCTCTGACGGTTTCAGAAACAGTCCTGCAGGACACGGGGCGGGATTTGGGATATGGAGATGTGCAGGGAGAGCATTTTACTTTATTTTATTTTATTTTATTTTATTTTATTTTATTTTGAGACAGAGTCCCGCTTTGTTGCCCAGGCTAGATTGAGTGCCGTGACGTCAGCCTAGCTCACAGCAACCTCAAACTTCTGGGCTCAAGCAATCCTGCTGCCTCAGCCTCCCGAGTAGCTGGGACTACAGGCATGTGCCATCATGCCCGGCTAATTTTTTCTATATATGTTCATAGTCGGCCAATTAATTTCTTTCTATTTATAGTAGAGCCGGGATCTCGCTCTCGCTCAGGCTGATTTCGAACTCCTGACCTCGAGCAATCCGCCCTCCTCGGCCTCCCAGAGTGCTGGGATTACAGGCGCGAGCCACCGCGCCCGGCCAGGGAGAGCATTTTAAATGGAAAGATTTCTGATCTTCTTTGACAGGACAGCGTCCTCCCCACCCAAGGTCGGGATCCTGGGCCCGCGTCAGCCGGGAGCCGATCTCTCTCCCCTGTCCCGGGTTGGGAGTGATGGAAATGTAGCATTGTCGAGGGCCAGAGGGAATCTGCCAGGCCCTGGGAGCTGCCTGTGCCGGGTTCTGCAGGCTAGAGAGTGCCTGGGGTGTGCAGGGGACGGAACAGGTTTAGAGCCTGTTCGGGTAGGACGGAGTTCAAGGTGGGGCAGAGCGAGAGCCTGGAGCAGGTTGGGGGACAGACCGTGATGATGACATCACGAATTGACATTTGGGCCACAAAGCCAGGCTACCTTGAAGTTCAACCTCAGCGATGGTTGTTAACAGGATTTTGAAATAAAGCAGATAATATAATAGAAAGAATCTTGAAAGACGTGATACCCAATGTTCCCCAGACGGTCAATTTCTCTGAGTGTCTCTAGCACCTCACCTTGCACAGGGAAGAAGCATTAGATGCTGGAGCATTGTTAGGATGGAATGAGGGGGAAAATATAGGCTCCTGTCACTTTCAGAGATTCTTTACATAGCTACCAGCAGTGTAAAATAAAATGTGTAACTTCTGATTCATTAAGAAGGAAAAGAAAGCGTGAATAACTTGACTGGAAGGCAAGAAAAGGAAAAAAATAAGGAGACATAATAGGAAAGCAAAACAAAACATGTCAGGAGAAAGATCAATCACAGCATGTAATAAGGTTACATATTAAAGTAAAGGAAACTCTCAGATTCAATTTCCAAAAGGGAAGGAAAAAAATTTAAAGAAACGAACTCTCCTTCTTCGTCCAATTGTATCCCACTTTCAAGAGACACATTTAAAACTAACTTACATAAAGTTAAAAATAAAGGGATGGGAAAATATTGTGTAAGTGCAAATTATTATAAAAGAAAGTGAGATGTCAAAGTTAATTTTATCCTAGCACTCTGGGAGGCCAAGGCGGGAGGATCGCTTAAGCTCAGGAGTTCAAGACCAGCCTGAGAAAGAGTGAGACCCCATCTCTACTAAAAATAGAAAAATAAATGAGACATGGTGGTGTGCACCTGTAGTCCCAAGCTACTCGGGAGGCTGAGGGAGGAGGATCACTTGAGCCCAGGAGTTGGAGGTTACTGTGAGTAAGGCTGACGCCACGGCACTCTAGCCCAAGAGACAGAGTGAGACTCCCTCTCGGAAAAAAAAAAAAAAAATGTTAATTTTATCAAACAAAATAAAATTTGAGGCAACTGTTAAATAGGTCAAGAAGTACTTTTTACAAAATGATTAAAGGAACAATCA